>OX104067.1:126427531-126512348 GCA_944474145.2 Dicrocoelium dendriticum | reverse complement strand
CATCCATATGCACATGAAAGTATTCTACCCATCAGGCCATGCCTTCCGCATAAGTAAAAACATCTTTAGCGCAATATCTGTTACATCTTGTACACTAGTTGTCTCAAATAAATGTCTTAAGGTAGGATTTTGATCAAACGCTAGGTACATTGACTGTTCCTTTTCGGTCTTTTCTCAGCTTGTTCCTCTCTCCCTTTTCTCTGAGGTCGTGAACATCGGAGAGCTTCGGGATTGAACTGAGGAACTGCCTCCGCCTGGGATGGGACGAAATAACCAACAAGTACTTACCTGGACCATGGCCTCACTTCCACGCTAACTATTTGCACCCAACTACCGATGTCCAGTGAGGGTAGCTGGAGATGAATTCTTCGCTCCCCGGTAAATATACATAATCAGCGAAGACTTCATGTGGTTCTGCGAAGCATCACTACATCTATTCAAACAGAATGTTTAGTACCCGACCCACCAATGGACAGGACTCAGGAACGCAATAGGCAACCAGTTATTACATCAACCGGCGGAAAAGAATGGTACGCAACCTGACTGCGAATAACCGAGCAAACAGACTTTCAACAAGAAACATAGCCAGTTACAATTTGCCATTCAATGGATTGGTGGCAGTGTTCCAGGACGTGGTGGGTTTTCGCCTGGCAAGCGTTCTCCCTACAAAAAGCCACCAATGTCCGTTTAACAACACTGCAACGTGGCGTATGTGACTCGCCACCGAATAAAGTCACAGCCCATAACTTTACACTGGCAGGTCAACTAGCGTCACAATTCTACATGGGATCGTTACACTGGGACTTCTACATTTGTATATACTGTTGTCGTTTTACATCCTACGACACGTTGCTCTTTTCCTTCCTTGTGTGCGGGCTCTTCCATTACCTTTCGATGGATCATTCAGGATTCTCAATCTCTTATTAGCTGAGGTCCCGTATCTCACGACAACCAACTTATGGTTTAGCATTTTCAACATTGTACAGTTCCAATCATGGATATATGAACAATTTTCTACGTTACTGTTACAATTGCATTAAAATGTTTGTACCGTTGTACGTATCTGATCATGCCCCCCCGAGTGTGCCTCGCATAGTCGAGAATAAAATATTTATTTATTTATTTATTTAGTTATAGCCGGCTTGAATGCCGTAGAAATTTCTTTTAAATCCGCGTGGGTGGGCCTAACTAATTATGTCGTCTCTGCTCCCAATCTGGCCATATTTAAAAAACGTGTTGACGATGCATTGTCTCACTTACATTTTATTTTATGACTTGTTAGCCAGGGGCTACAAAACGCTATCAAACGGTTTCTGGCCAAGCGCCCAACCATTGGATTTAGGGATTTCTACGTTTAATATGCGAACATCTCCGCAATTTACATAGGTCTATGGTGAGTCCACCACAAAGCTTTTCACTTTATTATGCAATTAGTTTTCGCAATAATTTCCATCCTACGGAAATTGTTAAGCGATGCTTTTTTACCCGTAGTAAACCGTTGTCCATTATCCATTGTTTGCGCCTCCTCCGACCCTAGCTGGAGCGAAAACGTTTCGCTCGTCCTCTTAGGCATTCGAAGCAGCATCAAAGCTGACTTGCAATGTGCACCAGCAGAGCCGGTTTGTTGGAAAACGCTCAAGTTACCACGAGACTTCGTTTCACCTCCCGCATCGTCGGTTATGCCTCAGCTTAACTTCGCGTCCTCCCTAGCTCAACGCATGTGTTCACTACGCCCGACCCCGTCCCGTGAACAGACTAGAGCTATGCAAGTGCAAAGCTGACTCTCTACCTGCAATCACGTAGTCCTCCGCACGGACGCAATGCGGCGCCCTCTCCAGCCTCCCTACACTGGCCCTTTCAGAGTTCTGCAACGGACTCCGAAACGTTTTACTATAGACCAGAATAGTCACCGAACAACGGTTTCCATCGACCGCCTCAAAGTGGCTTTATTTGACGATCCACTTGCAACACATCCTGATGCTGTTGCACAAGCACCCGTATCTGCGGTGACTTCCCAAACATTGGATACGCCGAAACCCTCCGTTCACCTTGACCCGAAACCTACCTCGCCTCAACTCCGACCGGCCGACCGAGGCGGTAGACGAGTCAAACGTCCGGTCCGTATTCCAGTTTTCGTAAACGTTTGCTATTTCCGTCAACACGCCTTTTTGGCTTTAGTGGTTATCCTGCGTCTCCTCCACAAACGTTTAGCCAAATCAACAAAGAACCCAAAACCTTTCGCAATGCTAAAAAGCGTATGTGCTTATATCATGCATGCCAAGTTCCCTCTCCGGCGTCAAGTCCCTTCCCCACCCTTGCCCACCCCCTCTGAATTCTACCTTCCAGAAACTCAAACGCCAAAACTGCCCAGGGAACCTTTGAGTGATTTGCCAACCGACTCAACGCAACCCCCGAGTGCCTCGCCAGCCGTCTTAAAGCCCCTTCCTCAAACAAGGAACAGACAGTCGCCCTCGACCGCAGACACCCACGAACGGATTGGTCCCCAAACGCCGCCTTGGCATTGCCGACGAGGACGCCCGGATTTCTCCGTGGGACGAGGACCATGGACTAAAGTGCGGTGGGGGAGTAACACCTCCCAAGCGCACAGTCGGGTCTGCGGCAAAGGGAGGGTCCTATCGACCTTTTTCTGGACTAGCCAGTTATTTTTGCAGTCCGACCTGCCCGTCCCGACGGCCCACATATGATACACTCTGGTCCACACGACCAGCATGAATAATAACTAATCTATGCCTGGACAAATCAACACTGCTAGGCCCCCACATCGGAAGCCCTTACTCAGGACCTGCGAATATTCGCATCCACCCTCACCTTCCGTTCCCCCACTAACAGCTCCATCGAAGGCTTCCATCTTTCAGCCTTCTATGGGGCGGCCCTTGTAGCGTACCGGAAAACAAGCTCTTTCAGTATTTTGCAACATTGGATTTTACGGTTGTTTTAACCTTCGAAACGTCCACTTGTTTTACCGTTGACACAAACCGTATCGGTGAGCACCACGCTGCACGTTTCTCGTTCCGTCTGATTGGTTCCCTATTCTTGTAGCCTGCACAGTATACGTTGGGTTCAGACGTCTCCGATTTCTATACTGTCGTATTTGACACGTCTTACGTGTTATTACCTAGTAGTAGTATCCCAGGCTAGTATCCCAGACTTTGCTCAAAACCCTCAAAATGGTTGTGGATGCCAGTCCCCATTCAACAGAACTTACCCTGGGAGGATTTAAGGCACATTATTCAGGGCAACTAGCAAATTTTTCTGGCCTGAACGATTGCGTTTTGCCATTCCTCTTCCTCTAATAATTGGTTCAACAACGCATTACTGGATACCCACCGCAGACATTACGCGGTTCTACCGACGACAAATACAAAACACGCCAGCATGTTCGATTTGTGGTTTACCCACCACACGGGCCGTGCCCTTCCGGCTGGACGTGACCGGTCCAATGGATGATACACTCACGCCCCAGCCTGCATCATTCAGCGAAAATTATGGGTGTATCCTGAGTATGACTAACGAACCCCATGGTCGGTTGATAAGAAGCATTGCCAACCTCAGTTTGTCGATCGAGTGCGTCAGTGGCAGTGTTCCAGGACGTGGTGGGTTGAGGCTTGGCAAGACTTCTCCCTATGACAAGCCACAAATGTCTGTTTAACAACACTGCGACTTGGCGGAGGTGACACGCCACTGAATAAGGTCACAGCCAATAAGCTCACACCGACAAGCGGACCAGGACTATATAGTACCATGATGGATACGTCCGACACATTCTTATCTGTGTATTTCTTCGTCACTTCTTTTTCTGCGCATTCACCTTTGTTTTTTACGCTACACTCATATGAACACAGCGTATCGTGTAGTCGCGACTGAGCGTGTTTGCCACTAACCCTGTTCTAATTAAGCAGTTATAGTTCTTGGTATTTTACTGCCTGAATCGTTACTGCACTTTATGTCAGACCGACTGTGACTATGCGAACGTGCCGGAACTTAAGACAACGGGCTTTCTTCATTTTTATTTCTGTCCTATTTGTACAGTTTCAACTAGGAACGTGTGAACAAGCTCCGATTATCAATGTTACAATTGCCATGACATGTCTGTATAGTTGCACTTATTTGATAGTGCCCTCGCGGGCATGCCACGCATAGCCGAGAATAAATGTTTAGTTATTTATTTATCTCGATACTTCTAGCCTCACACTGGTCTGAAAGCACGAACAATCCACGCTACCATGCGCACTGCCCTCGGCAGCTAGCTACGAGCGCGCGCCGCAATAAATTGACGGCCGCACTGGAATAGCTTCGAAAGCCACCTGCCCAAATGTCTTCACCACTGCCCGTTTGTCTTCAATCGCAGGCATGTTCTATGCGGACCAATCAAAAGACCTAACGAATATCCATTCCAATTCTTCTTTGTCATCGAACGCAACGGCAAGCGTAAACCTGTCTCGATTGACCACCTTAACGTTGTTTATCTTGACCAGTGTCGGACGCTGACACCAGTCCTTCGTCCCCGATGAATCGCCCTAACCATTGTTGGAGTAAACGCCTGCTGACAGCGACGCCACAAGCAGAAAACCGTCTCGTGATCCCTCCGACTCCGCCAAGCCTAAAAAGTTTAGTAGATTTTGTAGATTTTGGGTTTACAGGCCTACAGGGTGCTTAGAACCTTAGATTAGAGTTTTTGCTTTTAACTGCTTTTCAGGTTTTCATCACCTCCGTACCCCCGAAAGCCGCAAAAAAGCAAAATGTTTTGAAAAACCAACGACGGGGCAGAAGGTTTAAAAACCAGAAGAAGGACTGAAAGTACGGTTTGAAAACCGCTAAACACAGTTATTTCATTACTTTTCGGTGCCTATATGCTAAATGTTTTTCCCGTCCATCGCTTTCGCCTCTTCTGCATGCCCGATCTTCACCATTTCCTTTTTTCTTTTCATGTTGCGAACCGGAAAACACGCACTCATGGTCAAACACAACTGCTTGGTTGCTGCGGACGTTCAACTCCATTCCTTTTATCAGCGCCTTAAGGAATGACCCGGGCGCGATCCGGCTATTGTCCGATCGAATGGTTCCCCCCAACCGGGGCATCAGGTTTCACCGCCTGGTCTCGCAGAAGGCTGGCATGCGACGGACAGTCCTCACGTAGTTTGCATGGACACCCAGCATTCACTTCTACGAAGGGGCTGTGTAGTGGCCTAGAGACGGCCCTATCTGTCTGTGAAAAATATTGGTAAAATATACTAAACTTATTTACTTAAACCACTTAGGAAGCTTGCGTGTTCGCATGATGACTACGTGTGTTTGAGTCACACAGCTGAATTGCATGCGTGCTTCTGCTTTTTCCGCCACGAAACTCGTTGCTGCATATCAGCCAGTGACTAGCACATTGCCCTAGCTAGAACCACTTTTACAATGCCTTCAGTTAGCTGGCTTTTACTTTTTGACAATAAACGTATATCTCGCCCTTATATTCATCTTCGCACGACACATCCTTAGAGTTGGACGAACCTGAAAAATAGCGACGGTACGCTTCCGCTATAAGTGCTGCGGGAAGTTAGCAGCGGCTCTGTGTGAAATGGTTTCCTGAGACGCAACAACCTAGCAGAGAATCTGAAAGGGACTATAGGTCCGTAAGTTCGAGATTCCAGGGTATCAAGAATTTGCGAACTATTTCAGATCAATTAAGCACAAACCAATGGCCGAAAACCCTGGATCGAAATAGCAGGCGAGTTCTGAATTGCGTAATGCATATAGTACTGATTCCGGAAGGATACGGTACTGAAAAACCGCTTTCGGGATAAGTAGCTGCACGCTATGAAACGACAAGCAAAGAGAAACAGGATGATGGTGGGTCCCAAGATTGTTGGAACATGGGAGCATCGCTTGATCACCGGAAAGCTTGACAGTGTTTTTGGTTCACTGCTATTTAAACACTGCTATCGCACTGCTTTCACTAAGACAATGTAACAGATTACAAGTCCTATGAAGGGAAAATTCACAGGAAGGATTCCGTGCTTGTTGGGATCATCGAGGCCCTTTCAATCGCAACAGATAATGAAAAATTTTCAATTGCTTATTGGCCAGCCATAGTAGCCTCAAAAACCTTTTATGATAGGAGCTTGGATGGTGAATTTAGACAAGCAGTCAGTGACCTTGAAGCAAAAGAAAACACTGCACTATTATGACGCGTTTCAAAGCTATTACATCTCAGCTGGTAGTTAGTAGCTATCGTACCCTGCACTATTGGGAAGCTAGTTTTGACCACTGCCTCAAAGCCACCGGGTCACTGCAGTATTGTAAGTACCGCTTTAAATTTACCGAAACTTGTGTCCCTGGCCTTCTGTCTCTAGTTCAAGGTTGTTCTTCGGTACATCCAGTTTGAGTGAGCAGCTGACTGCGTGCTCCCGTTGCAGACGTGTTATAGCCCATATGTCGGGAGTGGCTGCTGGTGCAGGGGTCACTAAGGATGGACCCACTTTTCCCGCTCTTTTGAAACCATTCTTGCCGTCACATTTCAGTTCAGTTACCGAAAACCAGGCTATTGCAAAACCCGCCGAAGTTTGATAATTTGCACATTTAACGCTTTCTTAGTATATTGGATCATTCATGGTCGCAGGTAAAGGGCACCACGACCGCGCTGAAATCGTGAGACAAAAGTTAGAGTCCGCGAGAGTAAGATTATGGTTTTAGTTTTTGTGCTTAGAACTTATCTTCGAATTTCCACTTGAATTTGTTAACAGATGTTTTTTATTTTATGCGTTTTGTGATGCAAGCATTCATCTTAACCCTAGACTATTGAGCCCTTTATTTAACAGTTGCTATACGAACCTTGATCCACTAGTGATAACGGCTAAGGATAGCGATTATTAGTATTGATTGCGAACTGATTTCGATCGGATACTGTTTTCGACTTCACGTGACTGCCACAGCAGGGACTGCTGGGGTAGGAAACGTGGGCATTAACTGGTTGGCCAGGGTGCGATACGGTAGTTCCGTTTTAGACCCATCAATAACTGAGCACCGTCTTTACCTGGCTCAGCGATTCACTCAAGGTGAAACACTCACGGGATTCTCCTATCGTTCCAGTCCCACCCGAAATTGACTTTCATTCCGCGTCCTTGCTCAGACACAAGTTCAGGTTCACGTGGGAATGGAACAACAGGAAGATCCCGTGAATGTTACACCTTCGGAAGCCTCGTTTAGCCAACAGGGAAAACGGTAGATTGTTCTGCCGAAGGAGAGCAGAAGTGCCGAGGGTCTTGGTTTACTTATCGGTACAGGAAATGGGACGCTCGTTTTGCGAAGGCCTAAACTGACCTGACCTGAACACATGATTCACCTGGTCAACCAAACAATGCCCACGTCCCCTGCATTAGCAATCCACTGTGCCGCTCAGCTGAATAAAAGAAAACGAAAGAAAATAAAGAAAATGACGGGCTTATCAAGTAAAATAAGTATTATTGAGGTGCTTTTGAAAAGGAATCAAGAAGCAGACCGTAGTAGACGAGCAAAAGCTCAAGGCTTGGAGATGGTTATAAATTACGGACCTAGGGCACCAAGTTGATGTTCAAACACTTTCACTGTCGGTGTCATCACTAGGTCCGCAGGCACAGCGTTCCAATAACCTATGATTCTACGCGATAAACGGAAAGCTGCCCCAACCAGGTCAGATCGGAGTTTGTGCAACCTCTATGAGCGATCACGAAGGGCTGAAACAGGAGTTGGGTGGAAGTCCAGTTAAATCAGGACCAATCTGATCCATTAGTATGCAATGAGTGAGGACCAAGTTGTCCCGAAGTCGCGTATAGTACATGGAAAACATGCAACTTACGTATCCTCTTGGTACGTCAGCTTCTTTAACCCATACAGCAATTTTGTCCCACACCGCAGGACCCATTTCAACTGTCATGCCGTCATGAACCAGATGTGGAGGAGAAGCATGTGCACAGTATTCCAGGTGCGGCCTTACAAGGTCCGGCAACAGTCTAACCGACGTTTCAGTCGTCATTATACCGAATGACCTGCGGATCAACCACGATATGCCGAATTCTTTACGGGCAGCTTCCATCCAACGTCCACTGGCATCATGATCATCAGTACACGTTAGCTAGTGGTGAGGAACATATCTCAGCTAGTGTGCCGCAATACAAAAAGATACTAAAAAATTACAGCGCAATAAATCGCAAGTAAGCAAAATAATATTATCTATATTATGCATAGCGACCTCCGGCGCTTTTCGTCGGCCTCTGAGTTTTGTACCATTGTCTCTGAAAATCTGGGATTTGTTGAGCCCCTACGAAACAATGGCCTGGGCTGCGGCAAAACTGTCACCTCCCGAGCTAAGGGCATACAATGTGGTCTGTTGCAATATCGAACCCGACCTGTATGAATGCTTCAACGAACGGCTTCCCTCGGCATTACGTTTCACTGTGATCAGTGCCGCACTGTTGTAAGTGACAGATCCCTTCTGGCCTGTCTGACCTCAACGCAATACTGCGGAACAATAGCGGAGGTGTTTTCCCACCTCTAGCTAACGTGTATAATGATGATGATGATGACCTCAACGCAAAGGACCGAGACGAACACTGCACCGCTAACTGCCTCGTCCTTTATGTCTCCTTCCGCCATCCTCGTGCACAATCGCAGTCGATCCTCCGCTCCATCAGCGGGAGCGCTTTTTATGGTGCAGAGCACAATGCCCAGTAAGCTGCAGCTGGAGATGTGACCAAGACGAAAACCTGCGCGACGGCGGCGCGCACTGAATCTGAAAATGCAGCTAGCAGGAACCATGCCCCGAACCGAAAAACTAAGAAGGCAGCCACCTGAGGCAAAGCAAAATCCAACTCAACGTCAACGTAACTGGAGCGTATTTTAGTTAAAGGCACACAACTTAAAAAATTAATAACCGAAAAACCGGTCACATCTAAACAAGAGAAGCTGAGAGAAAACAGGCCTCCCAGGGCACGATGTTTGATTATTACAAATGTTCCGGAATCTGACAAAGTGACCCCAGCTGGTAGGATCCTTGACCACCAGGTATTCCTCAAACGAATGGTATCCATTCTATTCGACGAAGGTGAGCAGTGCATCAACATAGTCTCAGCCTTCCACATGGGTAGAAAGCAGGAACATCCTACAAAGTTCTGCCCCCTTAAAGTCGTTTGTCAAGACGAAGAAGAATTCCGCCGCATCCTCATGCGCACTTCGCGCCTTAAGGGTTAAACATTCGCCGTCCTAAGAGACCTCTTTCCGGAAGATCGAGTTAAAATGAAACAAGCTGTACATATACTACGCACGCGTAGAGCCAGTGGTGAAAGTGATCTTCATATTGTGGATTTTCGCGTATTGCAGAGAATGCCGAGAGCGCGCTGGCGGCTGATTTTTCTGCTACCCAGCCTGATGGCGCAAACGGAAGTCTGCGATTAATACTTGCCAGTGTACCAAACCTTAGGAACAAACTTGACGAGATTGCACTTCTCATCTCTGAACACCATCCAGATCTATTGGCGTTTACAGAGACTTGGCTGTTCTCTGAGGTCTTGGACACAGAAATCAGCATACCGGGATATCAACTCTCACGAGCCGATCGTGCTGATGAGAGGACCGGAGGCGAAGTGATTCTCTACTAGAAAGACTGCCTTTAAGTTCACATTTTTGAAGCGTTCACCGACGATAACGCTGTCTCAGAACTGCTTTGGTGCCGGATCCATGATGGCCACCAAACACTCACCATTGGAGTTGCCTACGGTGCTCTCTCGAGCTCCGTCTTTCGTCTTCTGAACTCGATCAAAACACAACGGCAGAGGCAGAAACTGTTAGTGAGTAAGTTCAGTGCACCCAGTATCAATTGGGACCTTTTTCATTGTGATTTGCAAGATTCCTTCCAAAGGGGGCTTTTCAACGCTGTTCAGGAATGCGATCTGATTCAGCACATCTCTGCTCCAACGTGGATGCTCCCAGTCCAAACATCAAACATCCTTGATCTGGTTTTCACTCCAATGCCCACTGACCTCTGTGATTGGGCGACCCTCCAATCGCGGCCGAAGTGACCATTCAGTAGTCTCCTTGTGGACGCGACCTCTTACCAACACTGACCGCGGCGCACATCGCCGTAAATTTTAGCCTACAGATCCATCCAGATAACATGCTGTGGGGAGCTCGGAAGATTGGAGTATCCCACAGTCCCTGAATTTCGATGAAACAGGAACCTACTTCTCACCAAGATGACGTCCACCATCGAAAATGCCGTACTCATGTACAAAGTCGGACCATTCCACTAGAGTCCCCCTGGATCGACCGAGAACTGAGGTTCTTACTGAACAGACGGCGTAAACTCTGGACCGTATTCAAGAGAACACAACTAGCCTCGGATTACCTAAAGTACAAAGTAGTTCGAAACTTATGCACCCTGAAAAAACGGCAGAAGCGAGCTCAATACGAATACTACTTGCCTGTTCAATCCCGAACGTGCCCCAAGATGCTCTTCTCATACCTAGGGCGAAACACCGAAGCGGCGTTGGTATCCCATCTCTATCTGCCACTGGGGAAAGCACGGCACTACATCACGATGATAAAGCCTATCTACTGGCCTCGCAGTACACAGCTGCCCACGCAGTAGAGCCACAGTTGCCTAAGAACAACGTACCCACGTGCTTTCCAACTGGAGCAAATTGCAATTACCGTCGAGATGGTCATGCGACTAATCCGTGAGTTAAACCCTAACTCCGCACCAGGCCCTGACGGACTACTCCCACTATTCGCAATGAGGCTGGACCTTACCGTGGTGCGATGGTTTGTGTGCCTCAGCGATCCATTGAGCTATGCTGGGTGGTGCTTTTGCACCTTCAGAGTCACTCATACCAGATTGGTCAATGGTTAGAGGTCAGACAAACTCAGCCTCCTGGTCCTCCAGGTTGGGGGTTGGAATGAAGGTGGCACCTTATTCCTTAAAACGGACTCCTTGTAGTCCAACGCCAAACCCGCTGCCTTGCGGTCAGGTTTTTGAACCAAAGGCTTTGGTTGAGAACCCTAATCGTTCTCCTGTCTAGGCCTGGGCAACCTGACAGTATCCTGCCCACGCAATACAATGAATCACACTTCAAACAAACTGCTGATGCTCTGGCCACCGCAGAGGATAATCAACGGTGCCCTATCTGCTGCATCGAGCAGGGTGGATAGGGGTTTTGATGCTACTGCTCAAGCCTTCCCGTCTTCTTATTCCCCATCTTACACTTTTTCACTCTTACCGTCCCCTTCCAACTTCACTTATATCCCCCCAGTTTTCAACCCCCCGATTCTTGGCCCTCCCCCAACATGCTTTGCTAGGCATTTATCTTCTAGTTTCAACTCACATGTGAACGCGAAGCGTCACTCCTCTCCTGTCGACAAGCCCATGTCCAACCAAGCGGTCCATTCCAGTTCATCGGCTTCCATTTGGAGCCCTCGATTTTCCTTCAGATTGGCATGCCTTAATGTACGCACACTACTACAGATCGGTCAACAGGCAGCACTTGCCCGAACATTGGAGACCCTCTCGATCGATATCTGCTGCTTATCAGAGACCCGCCTGCAAGACTCGAGCTCTGTGCTCACTCTGCGATCCCCTTCAGGTGACGCAAACAGTATTTTCTCCTTGCGCCTATCCGGTGACGATGCAGCTTCGAGCACCGGCCAAGCTGGTGTTGGCATTGCTCTGAGTCCCCGGGCTGAAGCTGCTCTGGTTGATTGGATTCCAATCAGTAGCCGGATGTGTGCGGTCCGATTGGCTGGCTCCTCTAAAGCTTCGAAGTCGCGCGGGACTAATAGATGTCTATTCATCATCGCTGCCTACGCGCCCACAAACTGTAGCGATGATTCCGTAAAGAACGACTTCTACCGCCAACTGACTCAGCTCCTTCGCCACAGAAGAAGCACGGACACTGTTGTTCTGGCGGGGGATATGAACGCACAAGTTGGAAAGTTGTCCACTGATGAAATGCATCTGGGCGGTCAGCACGGTGTAGGCTCCCGTAATGATAACGGTGAGCGGTTACTTCATTTGTGTGAAGATGCTCGTTTATTTCTTGCGAGCACTAATTTCCGACACAGCACCCGCCGGAGGGTGACTTGGCGCCCACCAGCCTCGAACCAGCCTTGGACGCAGATCGATCACATTGCTATCAGTTACCGCTGGAGAGGCTGCATCCAGAATTGTCGCTCGATTTGGAGCACATGTGTGGACACTGATCATGCACTTGTATGTGCTGACATGCGGATGCGCTTTGGAGGACGCCCACGACGACGCTGTGAGCGCATTGACACCAGCCAACTGACAAAGCCAGCTGTTCTGAATGCTTATCAAAGTACGCTGACATGCGAGTTGAGTACTCGCTCACTGGAGACAATTGATGGTCACTGGTCACATGTTGGCCAGACCTTACTAGCAGCGGGCAAATCCTCATGTGGTATGTCTAAAAGCCCACATGGACATTGGGTCTCTTCTCGGTCTCTGGAACTTATCGACGCTCGCCGGCATATCCCGGCTGGAAGCGAACACAATGAAACTCACAAAGAGCTCCGGGCGAAACTCCGTGCTAGCCTGAAGAGAGACCGCGAATCTTGGTGGTCTCATCGTGCGTCAGAGATGGAAGTGGCCGCTGCCCTTGGCAACCATCGTAAGTTATTTCGTCTGATACGGGAAACGGGCAGCAGGAGACCTGGTGTTAGTGAAACAATTTGTGATGAGAGTGGACAGCCTATCCACAATTTGTCAAAACGTTTGGAGCGTTGGGCTGAGCATTTTGAAAAGCAATTTAATCGACTAGAATTGTCCGGTTCGCCAGTCAATGATCGCCCTGCTCCGTGGGCTGTCCCTTTGGATCCACCCTCTCGCTCAGAAGTCGAACGTGAGATCCGACTGTTGAAGTTGAACAAAGCCGCGGGACCAGATGATCTTCCTCCAGCCCTCTTCAAATTCGGAGGCCCTGCTCTTGTGGATGCTTTGCATGAATTACTAGTGAAACTGTGGGAGCAGGAGACTGTCCCAACCGACTGGAGCCGCTCCGTTATTGTTCCCATCTTCAAAGGCGGCTCGCGCTCGGAATGCGGCAACCATAGAGGAATCAGTCTGATCTCCATCGCCTCCAAATTACTCGCCTCCATAATTCTTCACAGACTGACTGGCGCTCGTGAAAGCCAGATTCGTGAAGAGCAAGCCGGGTTTCGTCGTGGTCGTGGCTGCATTGACCACATCTTCACTTTGCGTCAGTTGTTGGAGCACCGCCACACATATTGGCGGCCCACCGTAGTCGTGTTCCTCGACATCAAAGGTGCCTTCGATTCGGTTGATCGATGTGCCCTTTGGAATTGTCTACTCAGGAAAGGTGCGCCCGAGAAATATGTAAATATTATCCAAGCATTATATGCGCGTAGCACGGGCAGAGTGAGGGCTTACGGCAAGCTGTCGCCACCCTTTAATATCTCCAGCGGTGTGAGACAAGGATGTCCGCTGTCACCTTTCCTCTTCAACTTCGCTATTGACGAAGTCATGGAGTTTGCATTTACAGGACATGACTTTGAAGGTGTGGAGCTACTCCCAGGAGAACGACTTCTTGACTTGGAGTATGCAGACGACATTGCCCTCATCTGTGACAGCTCCCAGACGTGCCAAGCCGCGCTAGACAGATTAGCATTGGCTGTCAGCCGCTTCGGGCTTTGCTTTGCACCATCGAAGTGCAAAGCGCTCCTCCAAGATTGGCAGGGATCGCCTCCTGCGCTGACCCTTGGTGGGGATCAGCTAGAAGTCGTTCAGAAATTCAATTACCTGGGAAGTTGTATAAGCGCCCTTGGGATCGAAGACGAGATCACGAACCATATAGCGAAAGCTCGAAGTGCTTTTGCTAACCTTCGCCACCTTTGGCGGCGGCGCGACATCACTCTCGCCCTGAAGGGTAGAGTGTACAATGCAGCGGTACGTTCGACCTTACTGTACGGTTGCGAAACCTGGCCCATAAGCTCGGCGGACATGAAGAGGCTAGTTACGTTCGACCATCGGTGCCTTCGCAGTTTGGCTCACATATGGTGGGAACACCGCGTGAGTAACGAGCGTGTTCGACGCATTGTTTACGGCCCAGGAAAAGGATCTGAACCGCTCAGCACCGTTATTTCCCTCACCAGGCTCCGATGGCTCGGCCACGTGTTACGCATGCCAGCCCACTGACTCCCTCGACGTGCGTTGTTTGCTCACCGGGGATGTGGGTGGAAGAAGAAGAGAGGTGGCCGAGCGATGACTTGGTCCAGAGGAATGAAGTCCCTCACCTCGGAGCTAGCCTCGGTTGGAGCTTCACGGCTCCCTGGTTGGGGTCCAAAAGACGGTGAACACGTTTGGCTGGATACACTTGCTGACATGACAAGGAGCCGACCTCAGTGGCGTTCATGCTGTGAGTTTCTTTGTCCCTCCCCATCCCTTTTAGCCTCCCCATCCATCTACGATCTCATTTCCTAGGGTAAAACAATTTTTTTGCCTAGTAGCTAGCTGGAAGCTTACCGGAACGATGCCTATCCGTTGCTGGTAGCTCAGCTGGCATGCAACTGTTGTATCTACTTCTCCTTTGTGTATTGTATTGTATGTATGTATGTATTTCCTTCATGTATTGCGGCACAATAGCGGAGGTGTTTTTCCCACCTCTAGCTGATGTGTATAATGATGATGATGACTCCCACTATTCGTCAAGATGTTGGCTGAGTACATCGCTGATCCAGTCTCGCAGGTATTCCGGCTCTCACTTGCAGAGGGCCGTTTATCTAGCGCTTGGAAAGTAGGAATAGTAATGCCTGAATACAAAGCTGGTGACCGGCAGAACACTACAAACTACCGCCCGATATGTCTGACGTCTGATGTCTACAGAATCATAGGGAGTATAATCAAGCGCTCTCTCAACGCTCACTGGGAAGGCTTATGCTCGATCTCCCCCTCACAGCACGGGTTCCACATTGTACGATCCTGCATTAATAACCTGCTTGCTGCCAGAGAAGCATGTGTTTAAGCAACAAACGAGTGGAAACACCTTGATGTCGTCTTTATTGACTTAAGCAAGGCATTTGACAAAGGGCCACATAAACGCAGTTCGTGTCACCGGAAACTTCTTTTCCTGCATTTCAGACTTCTTGGAAGCACGAACCATTCAAGTGAAGGTGAACCAAGCACTCCCTGTCCCTTAGGTTATGATCAGTGGGGTTCCTCAAGGCTCTGTCCTTGAACTAGAGCTTTTTAAACTGTACATCAAAGATCTTCCAGGAACACTTCAAACCGACTGTCTAGTCTATGCTGATGCCTTCAAACTATGGTCTGAAATGTCTTGCCCCGAGGATACCGACAGACTCCATGCTTCGCTTGACCAGCTGCATAACTGGTTCGTTGAGTGGCGACTTCCGATAAACCGTGACAAATGTTCCGTTCTTCCCATTGGTAGCTCGGATCCTTTCGGTGCGTATCATATCGGAAGATATCCTAAGTCTGTTACACATGAAAAGGACCTGGGAGTCATCGTCTCGCACGATCCCAAGACATCATTTGACACGCAGAAGAATGTCGCGGCAGCCAACCGAATGCTCTGGGCTTTGCGAAGACTGTTCTGTAAAATTACGTTGGGGATCTTTAGAACCCTGTTCGCTTCGCATGTTCTTCCCATCTTAGGATATGGTCTACCGGCCGCTTACCCCCTACGAAATCTGAACATGATCTGACAGAGAAGATGTAGAGGCGCAGTTCAAAATCTGTATCAGAGCTTCGGAATCTTCCCTACACTCTTCTATTTGAGGCTTTAAACCTGTTTTCTATGTAATACCTCCGCCGTCGCGGAGATCACTACACCAGACGCATCCTAAGGGGAGAGCTTAAAAATGAGCTGCAGCAGTTCTTCCAACTAAGTGTGAGCAGCTCGACATGTGGCCACAAATGGAAATTATTTAAGCCGAGGACACTTCGCACCCGTCCGCAAGCTGCCTTATCTTCCAGAGTGGTAAATAATTGGAACAGTGCCGAAACACATCATTGATTCGCAGACAGAGGAATGTTTCAGGATATTACTAGACACCCATCTTGCGCACATGGCAGGATTCTGCTGCCCTTACTTCAAAGGTGATGATTTCCAAAGGTGTAACGCTTCCCGACAGCAGGCACCCACCTTATGGTGATTCGAAATCGATGCAGCTGACAAAGGATTTCCTGCTCTCAGTATTCCAATGTAATGGATCGGAATCGGAGTGGGAATCTAAAGGAGAGAGGCATGGACAAAGGAACTCACAACACAAACGCCATTCGTTCCGACTCATCACCATATCAGCAAGTATGTTCAATCAAACATGTTCATCGCCCTCAGGACCCAAGTCAGGATGCACCAGCCGACGCCAACTTAGAAGTTTTCCTTTCTCTCGACCAAATCATCGCTTGGGCTCCCATTCTGCTCTTCCAACCGCACCCCCGGCACGCAAACTGCACGTTGCGGGAATAGGTGCGCTGGCATTCGCAACTTGTGGCCTAGCTATTGGAGCCTGGCGCATGATGTAATGGTGCTGAGCGCTTCACTTGTTCTTCCTGCACCAAATACGCGATGCCGAACACGTTCATTGCTCTTTGGACATAAAGTCGCGTGACAGCAAGACTCACAGGTGAGCTTGGAGTTGCACTCGCGGCACTTCGTTGCCACCAAGCAAATAACGCGTTGGTGGGTCATTTGGTCCGACCGGTGGCCGAGTGGTCTGCACGTTTGGTTTGCAACCATAAGTTCACCGGTTCGAATCTGCGTAGGGGTGGGCGTCCTCGCGGCATACTCAGCCCGCGCGCGACTGGTGGTGGTCGCGCGGCAGCGAAGCGCCTTACGGCGTACAGTTGACACATTATTATTGCCGTCGCAACGAGACTGGACCTTAACGTGGTGCGACGGTTTGCGTACCTCATTGACCCATTGAGCTATACAGGGTAATGCCTCCGGGCACCTTGAGAGCTACTCCTACCAGGTTGGTCAATGGTGAGAGATCAGACAAACTCAGTCTCCTGGTCCTCCAGGTTGGGGGTTTGAAATGGGATGGCGTCCATTTCTGTAAAACTAAATCATTGCCACCTCCCCGCTGCCTTGCGGACATGCTTTTGAGCCAAAGGCTTTGGATGAGGACCCTAATCGTCCTCCTGTCTAGGTCTGGGCGCCCTGGCCGTATCTCAGCCCACATACAACCATGACATTTTCTTCAAACATAACTTCATCCTGCATCGGCCGTCGCGCAGATTATCAAGTGTCGCCTTATCTGCTGCATACAGCAGGGCGGATAAGCGAAAGCATGCTACTGCTGGCGCCTCCCTTCTTTCTTTTCCACCTTTTTCTCTTACTCCCATCCCGGTCCCCATTACTAACCTTCCTTCTATAATTCCCATCTTAATTGACAGCAACCGAAGTGCCACTGGAGTAGAACCATCTGTAGCCACTATCCCACCGCACCTATCGACAAAAGTCCCTTATAAGGCCACGCTGTCCCGTTTCCATGGCGACATTCCGCGTTCGCATTCTAAAACAAACAGCTCAACAGGCTGCGCTCGCACGCACCTTGGACACCCTGGGTATTGATGTGTTGTGTGTCCGAAACTAGGATCAATGACCCGAACGGAGTTATTGAATTAACTGCACCCGGCTTATCCTCTCGTTATTGGTTGCACGCATCCGGAGACGTCGATGCAGCACTCACGGATCAAGCTGGTATAGGTATCATTCTAAGCTCCAAGGCTGAGCCATCGTTGGTTGATTGGATTCCGGTGAACAGCCGTTTATGTGCAGCCCGTTTGACGACATTAGCTGAGGTTGATTCACGAAGTAGTACAAAACGCTGTTTGTTTGTGATTTCCGCTTATGTTCCCACCGACTGCAGTTCGAATGCTGTCAAGGACATTCTATCACGAACTGA
Source organism: Dicrocoelium dendriticum (assembly GCA_944474145.2). Taxonomy (NCBI): domain Eukaryota; kingdom Metazoa; phylum Platyhelminthes; class Trematoda; order Plagiorchiida; family Dicrocoeliidae; genus Dicrocoelium; species Dicrocoelium dendriticum. The sequence continues at coordinate 126,494,405 of OX104067.1, read as the reverse complement.
ACGCGCTATTACTCAGTGCTACTAGTTCAGATATTATAGTACTTGCAGGGGATATGAACACACAAGTAGGGCGTCTGAGCTCTTCAGAAGCTCAGCGGGGTGGTAATTGTGGGCTTAACTCCGAAAGAACTGACAACGATGAGCGTCTGTTGCAACTGTGTGCGGAGCACCAGTTGTTTCTTAGTAGCACTGCTTTTAGACACAGTGGGCGCCGAAGTGCCACTTGGCGTCCTCCTGTAGCTGGCCAGCAATGGACCCAAATTGACCACCTATCCATAAGTTACAGGTGACGTGGTTCCATCTTAGATTGCCGCTCATACTGGAGTACCTGTGTCGACTCTGATCGTGTCTTGGTACGCTGTCGTTTCTCCATGAACTTTACCGGGAGACGCACCAAGCGTCCCGTCTGACTGGCAACCGAGAAATTGTCTCAGTCCTAGGTTAGACAAGCCTATCAAGAAGCACTGCATACCGAACTTCCACTGTCTTGTCCTGATGACACTGAGCTTCAGTGGAATAGGATCTCGACCGCTATGCATGACGCAGGAGCATCTGTTTGTGGCACTTCATCCTCATCGCACCAGTCACTGGATATCCCAGAGGTCGATGAACTTGTTGGAATCTAGAAGACACCTCCCGGCTGGTTCTGAACACAATGTGACCAGACGGGCTATTAGGCGTGAACTAAAGCGGAGCCTACGTGCTGACAAGGAAGCCTGGTGGACCATTAGGGCTCAAGAAATGGAGGAGGCAGGAGCAGTAGGCAATTACGGCAAACTCTTCCAGCTAATCCGCACCACTGGTCCCAGAAAACCATGTGTCAGTGAGACAATCAGAGACTGCGGGGGTGTGCTGATACACAATAAGGAGCGCCGTATGGCTCGTTGGGCGGAACACTTTGAAGATCAGTTCAGCTGGCCCCCTGCTCCCGGACCTCTTTCTACTCAGGTGATGCAGGACGAGCCATGGACGGTTAGTTTAGAGCCTCCGTCGGATGCCGAGGTCCGAAACGCGATCACAGCCCTTAATCGTTTTCGTGCCGCTGGCCCGGATTCCTTCCCACCTGCACTATTTAAGGATGGAGATGATGTCCTCTGCAAAGCACTGACCTTATTCGAATCTATCTGGAAAGAAGTGTTCCGATTAATTGGAGCGAATCGATTATAGTGGCAATATACAAGAAGGGCAGTCGCACAGACTGTTCTAACCACAGGGGGTATTAGCCTAACACCCGTTGTGACAAAATTAGTGGCCTCGATTCTCGTTCGTCGCCTCACTGCAGAACGGGAATCTCGGAGTAGGGAAGAGCAGGCCGGTTTCCGCCCAGGACGTGGCTGTATAGACCATATATTCACTTTGCGGCAAGTGCTAGAGCAACGCCACTCATACCGCAGACCGACAATAGCTGTGTTCCTCGATTTCAAGAGTGCGTTCGATTCAGTCGATCGATCGATTCTGTTCGAAATATTTGCGCGGAAAGGTGTTCCCGCGAAATATGTGAACATCCTTCGTGCTCTATACTCGAACACTACAGGCCGCGTCAGGGTCTATGGTGCCCTATCGGATAGCTTTTCGACTACAAGTGGCGTTCGACAGGGTTGCCCGATTTCCCCATTTTTGTTCAATTTCGTCGTGGATTCTATCATGGAGTGTTCCCTTGCGGAATCTCACGATGTAGGTGTTGAAGTGCTGCCTGGTGAACGGTTAGTTGATCTAGATTATGCGGACGATATCGTCTTGCTTTTCGACAATGTTGAGGCGGCACAGTCAACCCTGAATAGCCTATCCAGAGTGGTCCCATTATTTGGTATGCACTTCGCACCTTCAAAGTGCAAAGTGTTGCTGCAGGACCACCAGTCACTCGATGACCCCTTGACGCTTGCTAACGAGGAACTCGATGTGGTTGATCAATTCACTTATCTTGGCAGCTGCATCAGCAATGATGGGCGCATAGAAACTGACGTGAGCTCACGCATTGCAAAAGCCAGAGCTGCCTTCTTGAACTTGCGGCATCTTTGGCGACAGAAGGGAGTTTCCCTCCGTCTGAAAGGCCGGGTATACAAGACCACAGTGAGAGCCGTTCTGCTGTATGATAGTGAGACTTGGCCCCTTCGGTCTGAAGATCTAAGGCGCCTTCAAGTCTTTGATCATCGTTGTTTGCGAAGCATTGCTGGTGTCGGGTGGCACCAGCGTGTCCGCAACGATGATGTGCGTAGGCGAGTACTAGGTGGTGATAATCATGCTAGCTCCCTAGAACAACAGATAGCACTGAATAAGTTGCGTTGGCTCGGGCACGTGCTACGTATGCCTGGTCACCTATTACCTAGGAGGGCCTTGTTTAGTCTGCCTGGTGTAGGGTGGCGCAAGGCTCGAGGTGGACAGAAGTTGACTTGGTAGCGGGAAATGAAGTCACTGACGACCAAACTGGGTACCGTTGGTCCGTCTCGCCTTCCGGGCTGGAATCCACGTGATTCGCCTTGTGCTTGGCTCAAGACTTTACAGGACATGACTCGCAACCGACACTAGTGGCGCGTCTGCTGCCGTCTCCTAATCGGATTGCCTGTTTAAAGTGTGTTTGGTGCTGAGTTATCTGCGGGATAATGACTGATTATGACGCGTGGCAGTGAAAGCCGCAAGGAAGCTGTCTCGCCGATGCTGCCTTATCTTTGCACGATAGCCAGGTGTTTGTGACGGTATGTTGTCTACACAAGGTGTAGGCGCCTTGACACTGAATGTTTGCTTAGGGCATTAAGGTTTTCAGGTAAGTCCCTCTTCTCTCCCTCTTCTTATTCTTTATTTCATAGGTCCTCATGGTTGTATGGTAGCGAAGCATCAGTTCAAATGGCTGATGTACTGCTGTTGATGATGATGATGGTCCTACGCTTTGCACTGAACATTTCGCAAGATTCTCGGGCAACTACCACCAAAGAGACCAATCCCGAAGTCTATCCAGAGCCCTTTGTAGGGTTACTCGACCACTCGGATCGTTTACTGTGATCATTTTAACTCATCCGCAGACATTAGGGATGGCACTCGCAACTCATCAGGTAAGTCCTTAATGTATCAATTGAGGAGAAGCGGGCCAAGGACTGAACCTTGCTTTATCTCGCTGGGAATGCATTATCGAAAAGACAGACCAAGGCCCACACGATCACTCATTTTTTCTGATTAAGAAAGCTGTAATCCATCGTAAGACAAGTCCGGAAATACCTTAGGTCTGCAGCTTGTACAAAAGGCGCGAATGCGGTACGGTGTCAAAAGCTTAGGAAAACTCAATACCTACTGCCTTCCCTCACTCGACGGCTTCGGCACTATGTTCACGAGACACCAACGAGAAGCCAGGAGTAACCCTTACGATAGCCGCGTTGAGAGGGATTCATAACGCAAACACTCCTAAATGTCTTTCGAGAGCGTCCCTCAAGTTTTTCCCACAATTTGACCAGCACGCTCGTCAGACCAACCGGTTTATAGTTTTCGGGGTTTGTCACCTTTTTTAAGAATGGGACGTACAATGTCCTTTCAGTCGGTGGGTAGAGAGCAGCTGCACGTGCTTTCTTCGTGACTGTTCGGCGCTTTTGCTCGGTGTCTGGTGACATAAATTGTCGCTAACTCGGATTGCGTTTCTTATCGAGACATACGGCTAGCTTCGGACATGGTATGCTGTGGTGTTCCGAATTGCAAGCTATTTTCTCCATAACTGAGCTTCTAAACAGTTTGAAGAACCCTGTAGTTACAAATTCGACTTTGTTAATTTTCGTGTTGGCCAAGAGTTTTCGGAGAGGGAGACTGTGCGTTTCGTTCGCTTGAGGCTCAGGTTTCTCCGACTTTGGCACAGTAAAGACTGTGCCAGTCCACAATTTATGCGGGACCCCGGGCATGCGGATTACTCGTGCTGTCCCTCGGTCCCGGTACTCCTACTTTGAGTGGCTGCCGCTAGCCACATTTATCTCCATGAGTTCGTTCCAATATCTTTTTGCGTAGTATCGATTCAGTTTTGGTTGTTAGTTCTATACTACTGTGCACCTTTTCTGGGTTTCTTTTGTTTTCTCGCTTTCTCAATATTTAAACTATCTCCCGGCCTTTTGTCCCCAAGAGATCGTACGCGTAATTTTTATCATTGGACACCCCATTTCATTACTACAAATTTGCTTGCCCATCTCGTATTTATTATGGATTCTCAAGTTGTTTGTGAATGTAGAGAGGATACTCCGATGGCTTGGCCACATTTTATACATACCAGCCCACCGGGTTCCGCGACGTGCGTTTTTTGCGCGCCGGGGGTATGGATTGAAGGTGAGGTGACCAAACGATAACTTGCTCGAGAGTAATGAAAACCCTCACTTCGATGCTGGCTTCGGTTGGATCGTCTCGGCTCCATGGTTTGGTCCGAAAGACGATGAACAAGTTTAACTGGATACACTTGCTGACATGGCTAGGAGCCGACCTCACTGGCGTTCGTTTGAGTTTCTTTGTCCCTCTCCATCCCTCTTAGCTTGCCCCTCTAACCACGATCACATTTTTTGGCATAATATAATTTTACATACTATTCTTTGTTGCCTAGTAGCCAGCTGGTCGCTTTCCGGAACGATGCCCATCCGTTACAGGTAGCTCAGCTGGCATGCATCTGTTCGTTTTTCCTTTTTCTCTACTGCAGCACAATAGCCGAGGTGCTTTCCACCTCTAGCTAACGTATATAATGATGATGATATAGTCATGCTACAGAGGATGCTGAGAAGGCACATGTTGCTGCGCGTTTTTCAGCACGTATATCGTGCGGATAACGGGTACCCTATCCCTACGTCAGGTTAAGAGTATGGTACTAAATTATCCATTAACTGCATCAGAGGTCCTTGATATCTTGACGTGCTGAACCTGATAATGTGCATCCTGCCATTACCAAGCCACTCGCTGAAGTATTTCATTATCTTGTCTTGGACCTGTTCAACATATCACTTCGGGAAGGTAGGCTGTAACAAAACTGCAAGGGAGCAACTCTTGTAGCAATCTACAACAGCGGCTCTAAGTGAGTCCCCGACAATTATAGACCTGTAGCGGAAAGGCCAAACGGAAAGGGCTTAACTACATAAAAGAATCTCAGTCTATAAATAAGAATGCTGGAGCTGGCCTTAGGTAAAGCACAATCCTCGGTAGGCCGTCAGTTAGTCGTACAATCTGGTCGGAAGACGAAACTTAGTCGGCACAATAAATCGACGCGTTAGATCCGATGATCGATGGACGAAGCTAGCAGACCGACGACGATCAACAGCACAACACGCGTAGCCGAAACCAGAAGGCGAATCGAAACCCGAAAGTCTTTTGTCGGTTGTTGTTCGATTAAAACAAAACTGTACAATAATAATGGAAATGAGAATAGGAAAGTACAATTGGGAAGAGAGATATGTACAATCGCTACAGAACTCCCCCCCCCTTACAGCGTGAATCACTGAGACGAAAGCTCGATACTTGTGTGTCATTTACCGTAGTCTGGAAGGGAGAACAACTGTACGTCCGAAGCGTGTTCGATGACGTGATTTCGAGTTTGTGTCATGAGATGCTTGGGGTGCAGAAGAGAGAACAGAGGTGTCACACATGGGCTGAGTAGGAGGCGTACTTGGGAAGATGGGCTGGTCGGTGACAGGAATGTCCGTGGGTTCCGGTAGTGGTCGCGTCTCAATGTACGCCGGCTTCAAGCGGTCAATAGTCACAGTATCCAGCACGTAGTACTTCTCTTTCTGGGCAACAACCTTAAAGGGGCCCTCGTAAGATGGTGTCAAAGGTTTGCGGACGGAATCGACGCGCACGAGAACGGAGGGGCAAATGCGCAAATCCAGGTGTACCTGTTGACTCCGAGGACTGATTCGAGGTGGTGTTGGACGAATTGAACTAAAGTGTCGCTTCAAGCATGTGACTTACGAGGTCGTACGAGGTCGGATCAACTACTCCAGTAACCCTTGAGTCTAGCACCATTTCTCCAGGAAGTCTGAGAGTAGTGCCAAAGACCAACTCAGCGGGACAACAGCCAATGTCTTTTTTAGTGGTGTTACGAATATCAAGCAAGCTAATCGGTAGACGTTCTGACCACTGTACGACTGCGAAGCAGTAATTGCGGCTTTAAGATGGCGATGGAAACATTCAACGATGCCATTAGTAGCTGGGTGATAGGCGGTTGTCTGTAGATGGGAACAACCGAGGAACCGGTTCATGTCACGAAACAAGGCCGAATTGAATTGGGGCCCACTATCGGTAGGAATAGTGGCTGGTGTGGCAAAGACGTAAATCCAATTCTCAATGAATGTTCGCGCCACAGTTTCTGTAGAAGCATTACGTAAAGGTACGGCAAGTAGCCAACGCGTATAACGATCAACACATGTCATTAAGTAGACAAAACCATTGGATAGAGGCAATGGTCCAACGAAGTCAAGATGAACATGTTTGAAACGAGCGTCGGGAAGAGCAAACGTGCGGGGACAGTAATCGTGTGACGGTGAATCTTGCTGGTTTGGCAAGTGATACAGTGTTTGGCTCGCTGCTGGATCTCAGAGCGCATGTCGTGCCAAATGAAGCGATCAGTAATTAGCTTGACGGTGGCTCGGGTGTGAGATTCCATGCAGGATGTCAAAGACGATTCGGCGGTACTGCTGAGGGACAAAAGGCTGGGGCTTGCCAGTAGAAATATCACAGTAAATTTTAGAGCGAGTTAAGGATTGGCAACTGTGCTATTTTGATCGACGGATTTGATCTCAGTTGCACAAACTCAGGATCTCCTTCCTGATGAGCTGCTATGTCTTCTAAGTTAATCTGTCGTGCAACTTCGTGAAAACACACGCGACATGGCATCGGCGACAACGTTATTGGCAGCAGCAACATGGTAAACGTGCGACCTTCAAGCAGGTGCCGAAAATGTTTGATAGCGAGGTAGATAGCTAAAAGTTCTCAACCAAAGGTGTTGTATTCGCGTCTGTGCTGGCTGAAGTTTGCGAGAGAAAAAGGATAGCGGCTCAGGTTGACCGTTGATTACCTGCTGGAGAACAGCCCTAACGGCGGTCTGAGATGCATCAGTCTTGAGGATGAGAGTGGCGTCAACATCAGTCCTCAAATAACTAAGCGCGGTAGCGTTGGACAACGCGTGCTTGATCTTGTCGAATGCATCGATAGCTTCCTGAGTGGGCTCTAATTTTTGTGACCTGCCTTTAAGTAAATCGACCAATGGCTGAAGTAGCCCAGAGCAATCTGGTATGAAACGGCTGTAGTAATTCATCATGCCGAGAAAACGACGGAGACTTTTGAGAGATTGAGGCATGGGGTAATCTGCGATCGCTTGCGCTTTCTCGGGGAGTGGACTAATGCCATTGCAATCAATTCGATGGCCCAAAAATCAACAGAACATTGGCCAAAAACACATATGTCAACATTGATCGTAACGCCGTACTGAGCAAAGCGTTCGAAGATCGATCGGAGATGTGACAGATGCTCATCATGATTGGAACTGGCCACAAGAATATCGTCAAGGTAGGTGTAGACGAAGTCGAGCCCTCTAAGGACTTGATCGATAAACCTTTGGAAAGTCTGTGCGGCATTTCGTAGAGCAAATGGCATGCGAACGAATTCATAAAGGCCAAATGGTGTGGTTATAACGGTCTTCGGAATATCGTCGGGAGCAACCGGAATTTGGTAGTATGCACGCACCAAGTCAATCTTAGAGAAAACTGTTCTTCCATGTAAACCAGTTGAAAAATCATGGATGTGCGGAACCGGATATCTATCGGGGACGGTGGAATTGTTTAGTGCACGGTAATCTCCGCACGGTCTCCAGTCGCCACTGGACTTTTTGAGAACCATATGAAGCGGAGTGGACCATGGGCTTTTGGAAGGACGAACGATACCGAGAGGAAGCATATGTTCTAACTCTGCCTTGGCAATAGCGAGCTTGTCTGGAGGTAATCGTCGAGGTCGGGCGGTTACTGGCGGCCCATGTGTTAAGATGTGGTGCGTAACTTCGTGCTTAGGCTCAGGAAAGTCATTAGACGATTGATAAAGAGCAGGAAACTGCAGCAATAGTTTGGTAGACACCTTGTCGGCGAGCAATGCCAAGCGAAGACCGATCGAACTGATCGAAGTGACTTTACCCGAAACGGACAAGGATGTCAAACTATCGCATAGTTTACGGCTACGCAGGTCCACTATCAGGCCAAACTTGGTAAGGAAATCAACATCAATGATGGGGCATTGGACGTCAGCGATGAGGAAAACAAAGGGAAAACTTCGACGAAGACCAGGGTTGCGAGTCAACATTTTCTGGCCGTATGTATGGATCTTAGTATTGTTCGCCGCCTGCAATGTCAGTCCGGTTGGAACTAGGTTGCGTTTATCTGCAGCACTAGGAATAACGCTGACCTCGGCACCGGTGTCAACCAAGAAGTTCAAATTGGTTGAGGAATCGTAGACGTAAAGTAGGCGACTGTAAGATTGGCCAAACGCAGCTGTCGCCATCACTGGCTGGCGTGGAGGTTTCCCTGCTGCGGTTTGTGAAATGACTTCGGATAGTTACAACCAGGTCGACAATTCCTTGCATCATCGCCAAAACGGTGGTGGTACCAACAGAAATGACGTTTCGAACTTCTGGCGGGACTGCGTCTACTTCGAGAGCGGCGTATAGGGCTACTACCACGGTAGCGATTAATGCTCGAGATGGCGAGCTCCAGTTTCGATAACCTCTCAGCAATGGTTTCAATCGGCGTTAGCGGTCGACTCAACTGCGTGACATGCTGCGGGTTTATGAAAGTACTCATGAATTTTGTCTGCTGTTTCAGCCAGCTTGTCCAAAGACAAATCATCTACGAAGATGGCGAGAAGAGCTGAGGTGTTCGATGGAAGACATTTCGTCCAGAGCTGTCGCAGAATCGTGTCATCGACCTTAGAGGAACCGACCAACGTATGCATGTGCCTGAGAAGTTGTGACGGCGTGCGATCGGCTTTTTCAACACCGGAAAGTAATTGTCGAAGTCTAGCTTCGTCGGAGGCCGTCGTGCGCTTTAATACGTCGGCTTTGAGTTTATCGTAAGATGCGTCATCCGGAATCGGATCGAGCAAATCTATAAGGTCAGTTGCGATGTGGGTAGGAAGCTGGGCAGTGACATGTGCAAACATTAATGACTGAGAAGTAATACGGCGTATGCGAAAAAGAGCTTCCAATTGTAAAAACCACACGTGAGGATTAGATGAATCGAAGGCAGGGAAGGAGAAACCAACAAAATTATCTGAAATGTCAATGCGGGAATCGTGGTCCGACATAGTAAAGGCACAAAAAAGAAGTTCTGAGCTTTCCAAAGAAAGAGAACGGGGTCACCAAATATGTACTGGAAAGGCTAAACAGAAAGGGCTTAACTACATAAAAGAACTCTCAGTCTATAAATAAGAATGCTGGAGCTGACCTTAGGTAAAGCGCGATCCTCGGTAGGCCGTCAGTTAGTCGCACAATCTGGTCGGGAGACGAAACTTAGTCGGCACAATAAATCGACGCGTTAGATCCGATGATCGATGGACGAGGCTAGCAGACCGACGACGATCAACAGCACAACACGCGTAGCCGAAATCAGAAGGCGAATCGAAACCCGAAAAACTCTTTTCTGTTGTTGGTCAGTTAAAACAAAACTGTACAATAATAGTGAGAATGAGAATAGGAAAGTACAATTGGGAAGAGAGATATGTACAAGCGCTACAGACCAGTAATCCCCACTAATGTTCTACGTACATGCCTGGGGAGGCTTATCAATAACCGCATTTGTGAACACCTAGTTGCTCATGACTTGATGGAAGCGGAGCACCACGGCTTCGCCAAGAGATGTCCCGCCTTATTAATCTATCATGCTTTTTGGATGAGATAACCCGCTATCTGTACAATGGAATTTCAGTAAAAGTTTGCTATTTGGAATTTAGCACGACTTTTGACTCCGGTAATTGTTGTTTCTTATTGGAAAAACTGACATGGTTTGGGATACATTCCTCTTTATTGAATTGGATAGCAGAATCTCTTTGTGGGGGTACCTCCTGTGTTAGAATCAGTGACTCCAGCTCAAACACAGGCACCACTCACAACGCTTTTCCCCGGGATACTGTTTTAGGCCTGCTATTGTTTTCTACGTATGTAATCGCTGCTCTTCCTGAATGCTCTTGCTATATCTGCGGACGGTGTAAAACTTGTGCACAGGGGCAGTCGTAACGCGCTGTTGAAAGATCTTTGCACTGTGATGGCGTGGCCGTCTTTGTCATTGGAACCTGACCTGAACTCGAGGCACTTCACTTCTATGAGCGCACACTGGGTATCGGATGCAATTCCATACGTGTGGCTGCTAGCGTAATCAGTAGGCCCACGAAAGGCATCCGATTGTTTCTGTGCCATTTCCAATGTTTTCGCTTGGTCGGCCACCGTCTTCAAATCCAGTGTCTTATGTTCCAATAACCGCTGGCGAATAGGATGTGATAGTTGTCCACTGATGAAGACATCTCGCACCTATTCATTCCTATGTTGTTCCGCAGTGACTACCTGGAAGTTGTCGTCTTTAACGAGCGACTGAATCTTTTGCAGATACTTTTACACGGATTGACTGACGTCCAGCTTGCAAGTGGAAACTATATGACGTGCAAAAACTTCGTTCTTCTGTTCTATGTACAAAGATTCCAGTTTGACAATGACAACATCATATTCCTGGCAATCAGAAATGTGGCGATAAACAGACAGCACAAGATAGTTAACAAATATCTTCAGTTTGTCAGGACAGAGGTCATTAATTGAATCCAGGAAATTGCTCAAATTACGAAGCCAATGGGTCCAAGCGTCGGAAGCGTCTGGTTAGATAGGATCGGCGGCGAAACCTTCCGGTCGTAGGAAACGTTCCATTGTCGCTTTGTCAGATGATTAAATTGTAGTAAGAACTCAGACGCAACGTAGGACAGTTGACCGAGAAGGCGGTTCGTAGTTTAGGCTTTAATCACCTGACATAATATGAGTATGGGCTGAAAGCAAAAAGCTGCATGTGATTAATGCTGCGAAAAGTAATGGTAGCAACATGGTACAAGAAATGCAACATACTACATGACCGAGCGTAGCAAACCTACAAGACCCTACGGTGTTATCCAACTATCAGGCTTGGCTGTCAACACTACTTACCCAATCTCTTGATGATTATCTGAATTCACAGTGTATGTGAACTAAAAAATGCCTTAGTTTCTGCCGGCATTGATGGTTGCGAAGTCACCTATCACCATCCGATAAGCTAGTTCACTGTTATCTCCTTGTTGCTAATGGACAGATGCCTCTCGGTCCCTGCTGATTCTGACTGTAGTGAAGAATGATGATCCCTAGATCGAGAATTGCGCAGGAGTTTACAAAAGGACCGTAAAACTTGGTGGGGTTTGCTGCAGAACTCAGTTCTTCAGGGACAAGCTTTTATTCGGCAGACAGCTGAGCGAAAATTCACATGTTTAGCAAGCCAAACTCCTTAATATAAATTGCAGGTTTATGTCCATAACTAACGGCGACGAGACTGGACCTTAACGTGGTGCGACGGTTTGCGTACCTCATTGACCCATTGAGCTATACTGGGTGATGCCTCCGAGCATCTTGAGAGCTACTCCTACCAGGTTGGTCAATGGTGAGAGGTCAGACAAACTCAGTCTCCTGGTCCTCCAGGTTGGAGGTTTGAAATGGGATGGCGTCCATTTCTGTAAAACTAAATCATTGCCACCTCCCCGCTGCCTTGCGGACATGCTTTTGAGCCAAAGGCTTTGGATGAGGACCCTAATCGTTCTCCTGTCTAGGTCTGGGCGCCCTGGCAGTATCCCAGCCCACATACAACCATGACATTTTCTTCAAACATAAACTTCATCCTGCATCGGCCGTCGCGCAGATTATCAAGTGTCGCCTTATCTGCTGCATACAGCAGGGCGGATAAGCGAAAGCATGCTACTGCTGGCGCCTCCCTTCTTTCTTTTCCACCTTTTTCTCTTACTCCCATCCCGGTCCCCATTACTAACCTTCCTTCTATAATTCCCAGCTTAATTGACAGCAACCGAAGTGCCACTGGAGTAGAACCATCTGCAGCCACCATCCCACAGCACCTATCGGACGCCTATCGGCAAAAGTCCCCTTATAAGGCCACGCTATCCCGTTTCCATGGCGACATTCAACGTCCGCACTCTAAGACAAACAGGTCAGCAGGCTGCACTCGCACGCACCTTGGACACACTGGGTATTGATGTGTGTTGTGTGTCCGAAACTAGGACTAATGACCCTAACGGGGTTATTGAATTGACTGCACCCGGCTTATCCTCTCGTTATTGGTTGCACGCATCCGGAGACGCCGATGCGGCACTCACGGGTCAAGCTGGTGTAGGTATCATTCTCAGCTCCAAGGCTGAGTCATCGTTGGTTGATTGGATTCCGGTGAACAGCCGTTTATGTGCAGCCCGTTTGACGACATCAGCTAAGGTGAATTCGCGAAGTAAAACAAAACGCTGTTTGTTTGTGATTTCTGCTTATGCTCCCACGGACTGCAGTTCTAATGCTGTCAAGGACATTCTATCACGAACTGAACGCGCTATTACTCAGTGCTACTAGTTCAGATATTATAGTACTTGCAGGGGATATGAACGCACAAGTAGGGCGTCTGAGCTCTTCAGAAGCTCAGCTGGGTGGTAAGTATGGACTTAACGCCGAACGGACTGACAACGGCGAGCGTCTGCTGCAACTGTGTGCGGAGCACCAGTTATTTCTTACTAGCACTGCTTTTAGACACAGTGGGCGCCGAAGTGCCACTTGGCGTCCACCTGTAGCTGGTCAGCGATGGACCCAAATTGACCACATAGCCATAAGTTACAGGTGGCGCGGTTCCATTCTGGATTGCCGCTCGTACTGGAGTACCTGTGTCGACTCTGACCATGCCTTGGTGCGCTGTCGTTTCTCCATGAACTTTACCGGAAGGCACACAAAGCGTCTCGTCCGATTGGCAACGGAGAAATTGTCCCAGCCCTCTGTCAGGCAAGCCTATCAAGAAGCACTGCATAGTGAACTCTCGCTGTCTTGTCCTAATGATACTGAACTTCAGTGGAATAGGATCTCGGCCACTATGCACGACGCAGGAGCATCTGCTTGTGGCACTATCAGTCGTCATCGCACCAGTCACTGGATATCCGAGAGGTCCGTGAACCTTTTGGAAGCTAGAAGGCACCTCCCGGCTGGTTCTGAACACAATGTGACCAGACGGGCTATTAGGCGTGAACTAAAGCGGAGCCTACGTGCTGACAAGGAAGCCTGGTGGACCAGTAGGGCTCAAGAAATGGAGGAGGCAGGAGCAGTAGGCAATTACCGCAAGCTCTTCCAGCTAATCCGCACCACTGGTCCCAGGAAACCTGGCGTCAGTGAGACAATCAGGGACAGCGCGGGTGCGCTGATACACAATAAGGAGCGCCGTATGGCTCGTTGGGCTGAGCACTTTGAACATCAGTTCAGCTGGCCCCCTGCTCCCGGACCTCTTCCTACTCAGGTGATGCAGGACGAGCCATGGACGGTTAGTTTAGAGCCTCCGTCGGAGGCCGAGGTCCGAAACGCGATCACAGCCCTCAATCGTTTTCGTGCCGCTGGCCCGGATTCCCTCCCACCTGCACTATTTAAGGATGGAGGTGAGGTCCTCTGCAAAGCACTGACCTCCCTATTCGAACGTATCTGGAACGAAGAGAATGTGCCGGCTAATTGGAGCGAATCGATTATAGTGGCAATATACAAGAAGGGCAGTCGCACAGACTGTGCTAACGACAGGGGTATTAGCCTAACGCCAGTTGTGACAAAATTACTGGCCTCGATTCTCGTTCGTCGGCTCACTGCAGAACGGGAATCTCGGATTAGAGAAGAGCAGGCCGGTTTTCGCCCAGGACGTGGCTGTATAGACCATATATTTACTTTGCGGCAGGTGCTAGAGCAGCGCCACGCATACCGCAGACCGACAATAGCTGTGTTCCTCGATTTCAAGAGTGCGTTCGATTCGGTCGATCGATCGATTCTGTTTGAAATACTTGTGCGGAAAGGTGTTCCCACGAAATATGTGAACATCCTTCGTGCTCTATACTCGAACACTACAGGCCGCGTCAGGGTCTATGGTGCCCTATCGGATAGCTTTTCGACTACAAGTGGCGTTCGACAGGGTTGTCCGATTTCCCCATTTTCGTTCAATTTCGTCGTGGATTCTATCATGGAGTGTTCCCTTGCGGAATCTCACGATGTAGGTGTTGAAGTGCTGCCTGGTGAACGGTTAGTTGATCTAGATTATGCGGACGATATCGTCTTGCTTTTCGACAATGTTGAGGCGGCACAGTCAACCCTGAATAGCCTATCCAGAGTGGTTCCATTATTTGGTATGCACTTCGCACCTTCAAAGTGCAAAGTGTTGCTGCAGGACCACCAGCCACTCGATGACCCCTTGACGCTTGCTAACGAGGAACTCGAGGTGGTTGATCAATTCACTTATCTTGGCAGCTGCATCAGCAATGATGGGCGCATAGAAACTGACGTGAGCTCACGCATTGCAAAGGCCAGAGCTGCCTTCTTGAACCTGCGTCATCTTTGGCGACAGAAGGGAGTTTCCCTCCGTCTGAAAGGCCGTGTATACAAGGCCACAGTGAGAGCCGTTCTGCTGTATGGTAGTGAGACTTGGCCCCTTCGGTCTGAAGATCTGAGGCGCCTTCAAGTCTTTGGTCATCATTGTTTGCGAAGCATTGCTGGTGTCGGATGGCACCAGCGTGTCCGCAACGATGATGTGCGTAGGCGAGTACTAGGTGGTGATAATCATGCTAGCTCCCTAGAACAACAGATAGCACTGAATAAGTTGCGTTGGCTCGGGCACGTGCTACGCATGCCTGGTCACCGCTTACCTAGGAGGGCCTTGTTCAGTCTACCAGGTGTCGGATGGCGCAAGGCTCGAGGTGGACAGAAGTTGACTTGGCAGCGTGAAATGAAGTCACTGACGACCAAACTGGGTGCCGTTGGTCCGTCTCGCCTTCCGGGTTGGAGTCCACGTGACTCACCTTGTGCTTGGCTCGAGACTTTACAGGACATGGCTCGCAATCGACACTAGTGGCGCGTCTGCTGCCGTCTCCTAATCGGATTGTCTGTTTAAAGTGTGTTTGGTGCTGAGTTATCTGCGGGGTAATGGCTGATTATGACGCGTGGCAGTGAAAGCCGCAAGGAAGCTGTCTCGCCGATGCCGCCTTATCTTTGCACGATAGCCAGGTGTTTGTGACGGTATGTTGTCTACACAAGGTGTAGGCGCCTTGACCCTGAATGTTTGCTTAGGGCATTAAGGTTTTCAGGTAAGTCCCCCTTCTCTCCCTCTTCTTATTCTTTATTTCATAGGTCCTCATGGTTGTATGGCAGCGAAGCATCAGTTCAATTGGCTGATGTACTGCTGTTGATGATGATGAAAGTCCATGGACAACACCAATAGGCTTTACGAAAACAGCCTTTGTATGCTTTGGGCGCTCAGGCGCAGCTTCAGCACTTGGTCCGAAGAGATTGCCACTCGCCTCTTCGTCTCAATACTACGACCTATGGTAGTGTATGGCTCCCGCGTATTGTCCTGTCGCCCGGGACGAGGTAGAAAAGATTGAGCTAGTACGGCATGTGGCCACCAGGCTGGTTCACATTTTACGAGGTCTGCCGTACAAAGGCCGGTGTAAGAAACTAGCGCTTTACACCCTAGCTTAGCATCGACTGCTGGTTGACCTCATCATGACGCACCGGATATTACATCTGAGTGATTACCCCATGTTATGACCGCTGCTTCCTCTGCGCACACCAAGCAGAGCACACTAGGACACCGGTACAAGCTTATAGTACCGGATTTGAAGCGGGTCGCTCACCAACTCCGTTTCGAATGGAGAGTGATGACTATGTGGAATAACCTGCCGCAACACGTAGTTGGGACAAAGTCCGTGTTGGAATTTGAGAAATTCCTGGCCAGACTACCGATAAATAATATCGAGCGCACTCCAACATAACGGGTCTTTATCCCTGAGTGACATTAGCTACAACTACACAGAGGTATCTCTTCTTGCTGCTTCCAACCAGTAATCGTGGAGGCTACCTTGCCGGCGATGTGTGTGTGGCTACTGGTTCATGTTTCGCGCTAGATAGAACCGTCTTCTATGGCGTCAAAAGGGTGTTCCCATTGATCTGCAAGGCCGTGTGTACGATGTCCCGGTGGAGGCTGTCCTACTAAATAATTGTGAGATAGATCCCTTTCTGTCTGATGATCTAAATCGCCTTAACACTTTTTGACCCTCTTTTCTTGCGAAGCATTGCTGCTGTCAGATGCCACTAACGTGTCCACGGCGGTGCTTTGCGTAGGTGAGTTATAGATCGTGATATTCAGGTTATTCCTTGGGGCACCAAGGCTGTTGAATATGTTACGTTGGCTTGGACACGTGCTACGTATCACCATTCACCACTTACCGGGTATAACGGTGCTTTGCTTGCCGGTTTTCACAGGCCCGGACATGGGTGACCGTTGTATTAGTAGCGGGATGTAAAGTCGTTGCCGACTAAGCTAGTCCCTGTGGATCTGTTTCCCCATCTATGCTGAAGTCCACGCGACCCATCTTACACTTGGCTCGAGACTACGCAAAACATGGGTCACAGTCGGTACTTGGGGCACTCTTTCTACCGTCTGGTTGGAATGCCTTTTTAGATATATGTTGAACTGAGTTACCTGGGGTATTGTCTGATTATGACCAGAGGCAGCGAAAGCTGCAAGGAAACTGTCTAGCCGATGTAACCTTCGCATGATAGGCAACTGCTTGTTACGGTATGCTACTGACAAGGTATACTCGTCTTTACCCTAAACGTCTGTTTAGGGTATGTAGGTAGTACACTGGATCTACCTCTTTCCATCCTTACTCAGGTCATTTTGGTTGTACTGCAAAATCTGCGCGTTCACTGTACATACTTTGCTCCCACTGCTGAAAGCAAAATTATTTCACCCATCGCTTCGTTCTGTGGAGCACTGATTCGCACCGGTGCAATTATTGTCGCATGATCGGTATCAGCTCTCGAAATGCTAAGCGTACAGCGTCCTTCCCAGTACAGGATGACACCCACCACTTTTTTGTTCATTACGTTCACTGGCATTCTGTTTATCACCCTTAATCTCCACCGATATTGCATCTGTTAGTTAGTATAAGAGTGCATTTCACTGTCTTCTTTCAACTTCTTCTCCTTGATTTTCATTTACTATCTTTTTATGCTTTCAGAAATATACACAAAGCCGGCCTATTGTTCTTCTGATTTCCCTAAACGGCATCAAAGTTTGTCGGGATGATGATCAGGTACGTTGACGTTTGCGGACATTTATTTTGACATCTCTTTTTACTCTTGCTCGCGCTCATCTTTTGTACGATCAAAAGTCCGGTGAATGTTTTCCTTCAATTTACTCCTTTATGTCCGTGTTCCTACTGTATCAAATTTGTTTAGGCTCTTACTGTTGACTCTGTGTCTATTTACTGGACCATTGTGATTGCTGCTACAATACTTGTTTCCAAATATCATTAAGCAATCACACTACTGGGTCTGTCAACTCAACTATCTGGAGACTGGGTGGGCTGTATCATAGAAGAGATTGCCTCACGCACCAGCACGCCGCTCAGTTTTCCTGATTCATCTCACCGTCGTCACCATGAACACCAACAACAGTAGTGAACCAGTACGTTGTGCCTGGCTACCATACGGTGACAGATCAGGAGAGATATGCTTAGTAACACAGAATAAGGAAGATAGATACATTGTAAAGTCTAAATACTCTAGGTATCCGCACCTTCCGGTGATTGAAAGGTTTACACGCCTGCTTTGTAATCCGGAGGTCGCCCGTTCTAGCCTGCGTAGGTGACTGGGCGACCTTCACAGTATCCCTAGCTCACTCGCGACCGGTGGTGGTTGCGTTGCAGCAAAATGTCAGTGGTGTGTACCGGCTTGCTGATTCTGCCTTCTGCTCATACCAGCAACCCTGGATCGCAAATAGCTGGCGACCACTCGAAGCTTCCGCGGCGTCTGCGAGACGGCTTTTTCTTGGCTTCTGCTGTCACGCGCTCCACCATGCTCACTTTAAATAGAGGGTCCGACTAACAAACGACAATAAGCACACCAATGTTGCCAATTTTAAAAGCCATATTCTCCAAGATCTTGAGCCAAACATTGCGTGTACCATAAACCAACCACCATGGGAAACAAGATAAGCCGATTGTATCCGGTTTATCAGTGGGTAACTTCATTCTCAGCCTTGAAAACAAGATTTACTCCCCATCTCCCCCAGAATAACACAACGTAGATGTGGTAAACCCCTATTTACTTGTGAAGTTGAGTTTATATCAGTCTATCGATCAGTGTTTAGCGACAGACCGTCTGGCGTTGCATTGGAATACTTAGTGGGCTGCAGCTACCTACACGAGTCAAGTCATAACATTCGCAGATCCGGTAGGCAACCGCCGCGACTCTTATCATTTACCGATATTTCTCCGAGATGACCGATCGAAGGTTTTACCAAATAACATGAATCCGTTGGCCGAACTTCCTGTTAATGCTTGTACATGCTCTCTCGATGAGGTCCTCGAATTGGTCGCGTTAGCAGCGGGATGTCTTTCCGGATATGGTGTGTTTACCATTCCAGTGTCACTTCCCATTGTTCCCTTAATGCGCAAACATCCTATTTTACCAGCTGAGTTGGACGAGAATGCTCAGCAAGCATTTTCAGCTTGCACAAATAATGAGTACCTTCCACATCGCTCGACGTTTTCCGCCTTGACTTATCTTAGTCTTCATTAACGCAGCAAAAAGACATAGGTTGCGATATGTTAACATTTCGATTGCTCTCGTCAGTCGCTACGCAATACAGGCAGAAGGAAACACGCAATAAATAGGGTCCACACTTAGTAACATAGATAAGCAGATACAATTGATGGGAATGACGTAATCAGGTCCAAGGCAATCTAATTGATTGCCTCAATTGTTTCTGGGCACAGAGCACGGGACAATTCAACCTTATCAGTAGCGCCTCCCCATTTGCCAACAACGTCGGGTTCCTGTTGCGCAATAGCATCTTGAATGAATCGACTGGGTTCACCTGATGACGAGTCGTCATTAGGTGTTTGGTGATAGACGAGGCAGGATTCCGGTTCATTCTTTGGTCCGCTCCGCCTTGGTTAGACAGCAACTGCCTTAGCCACAATGGAAGTGTTTCGCCACTCTTTGAGCCAGCCGGCGACCAGTCTTGCCTATGTAAGTGTCACCGCAACTGCAAGTGAACTGGTAGATGATGTTATAGGCCGAACTGATTGGCGAGCTACTCGGACGGCTGTGGAGAGGAATCCTTCGTGTAGTGTGGATAAGTCGTAGTTGGGCGGTAGAGTAGGTGCGCATTAGAGAAGACCTGCGCTTGTGGCCAACTTCATTTGCCACGTGATCCCCCTTGAACGATAAGAACAAATAAACATCCTTCTCCGCTGTTTGTACTGACAGCTTCTCCTCGGGGATTCTGCTATGGGTCTGAATGAATTTCTCCGGATACCCATTGGCTAGCAAAGTCCGGTATAAAATCTCTTCTTCAGCCATGAGCAATTCCGAACTGAAAATCCGCCTGGCCCTGTAGAAGAGAGCTTTTACCTGATCGCGCTTGTATGCAACTGGGGTGAAGCTGGAAAATGTAGGTATTGTCGCCCCAGGTCGCTTCTCTGTACACAGTGCGCTGCCGTGTGCCATCGGTCCTTCTCTTGATGAGCAGTCTGTTCTCTTGTTCCCTCTTGTCTGCTCACCTCCAAATATAACCGGTAAATTGTACGCACTTTACGAGGAGTTTTTTAAACATTTATCTTCTCAGCACTATTTTCCTCCTGTTTTTTGTTCTCTGGGACTTTTCACCTGTTTTTTATTTATCACCCTTTTGCCGTATTTTACGCGCACCCTGGGGAACACTTCCTCTTCCTGTTCAGCCAGTGTCTATATCGTATAGTTCTTTTTTGGCGGTCATAAACGCATTCTTCTCCACAGAGTATCGAACTGTGGTTGGTTATGCCAGCTTGATAACACTTTGTTCATTCTCAAAGCATTGCGCATTCGTACTTTGATTTTCCGGTGCCTATATAGTATCACATTTGTGACCAGTTGTACCTTACCTGAGGGATCCGTGTGTTTAGTTTCCGACTATTTTTCGACTGCTCTACCTATTACCTCGTTTTCCTTCCGTAGCATGTTTATATGGCCCACGCACTACGGCGGATTTCGTACGCTACCTGTGACCCCGAAAACTTTCAATTTGCTTTCTTAGCCAGAGAACCAAAATCGGAGCCGAATGTACAATATTGTCATGCTTTTGTTACCAACACCGCGGAGGAGGTAAGTCATTGTTTCATCACCACTGTGATCGCTTTTCTCTCCCGGTATGTCATACACCCTGACACAAATGCTCTGTTGTTGTTGTTGTTTATAGCCTCTTGTCCTTAAGGATCACAAGCCTGCCTCGTTATCCTAAGGTCGCGTCTTCGCGCTTGTGTAACGGACCGGGAGACCCTCGTAGAATCCTTAGCCCCTGCGCGACCGGTGGTGGTTGGGGGGCAGCAAAGCATCGATATTACGTGCCGGCGTACTACTGATGCCTTTCTGCTCTGTTGTTACGCTACCATCTGTTGTATTCTGCTCGGCCGCTGTTGTTGAGTTGCTGACCGGCGAAATGTGTATGTTAACTTAGTAGTTGCATAACCTCTGAGCTTACGGCCATTTTGGACACACTTCGCTAAGCATGCACTGTCGGGAGTGCTCATGAAGATAGGGTCATGGACATTAGACTAGTTTCACACTTTGAATTGAGTCAACTCAAGCCCCTATGCTTTTTATGTACCCGGATGGATGCGTTTTCAGCAGTTTACATTGGCGCTACTGTAGATGAACTAAAATAGCATCATTACAAATGCCAACTTATGTGCACGGGGAAATCGAAACTGGGTGTACGGTCACTGAGGTAAATTATTCACATTTCAATTTTATACGGCATAGCCTACCAGCCCAGTTTATCAATCGGGACGATGGTCCCCTCTATTTATAAATCACAGTCATTATACACGTTAGTAACAGGTGGAAAACATATCAGATATGGTGCCGTAATACAAAAAATAGAAAAAATGAAACAGTGGCACGCCGGCTGAGTCACCGGTAACTGATGGACATCGTTCCGGGGTGCTATCAGCCGGCTACTGTGCCGCAGAAAGGTGGTTATATTATGCGTACAAAATGAGGATTCGTCTGGATGGGAGGCCAAGCGGGAGGGGGAAAGGACAATAAAACTCACAACACAAACGCCACTGAGGTCTGCTCCTTGCCATCTCACAAGTGTGTCCAGCCAAATGTTTACATCGTATTTCGGACTCAACCATAGAGCCGAGAGGCTCCAACTGTGGCCAACTCCGAAGTAAGAGCCTTCATTCCTCTTGACCACGTCATCGCTTGGTCGCCCCTCCTTTTCCTCTATCCGTACCCCCGGCGCGCGAAAAACGCATGTCGCGGGACTCGGTGGACTGGCATGCGTAACACGTGACCGAGCCATCGGAGCCTGATGCGTGAAATAACGGTGCTGATCGGTTCGCTTCTTCTTTTTGCGCCATAAACAAGTGGCGTAGAACACGCTCGTTGCTCCCGCGGTGTTCCCACCAGATGTGAGCCAAACTGCGAATTCGCCGGTGGTCGAATGTAACTGGCCACTTTTGTCGGCTGATCTAATGGGTCAGGTTTCACAACCGTACAGTAAGCTCGAACCTGCTGCTGCATTGTGCACTCTACCCTTCAGGGCGAGAGTGATGTCGCGCTGGCGCCATAGGTGGGGAAGGTTAACATAAGTGCTTCCTGTTTTTGCTATACGGTTTGTGACCTCGTTTTCAATACCATCGGCGCTAATACAACTATCTAGATAGTTGAACTTTTGAATGGCTTCTAGCTGATCCACACCAAGCGTCAGCGCAGGAGGCGGTCGTTGCCAATCTGGGAGGACAGCTTTGCACTTTTATGGTGCAAGCATAGTCCGTAACGGTTGACAGCCAGTGCTAATCTGTCCAGCGCCCCTTGGCACGTTTGTGAGCTGTCATAGATGATGGCAATATCGTCAGCCTTCTCCCAATAAACAAGTCGTTCACCTGGAAGCTTATGATTTCATAGCCGAATTCAGGACACCGCGAACAGCATCCGTGACCTTGCAAACAGTCTAACCGAAGAGTGTCAAACATTTACTGAAAGCTGATTGGTCTGCAGCGGATACTGTAAAATAACGTTTCCGTGGAAAGGCAACAGCTGATTTGGATGCCCTACGAGGTCATAGTTTGATCGAACCATTCAGTTCAGTTTAGTTAAACAACTGGCGGAGCACCGAAGTGCGGTAGATCTAGTTGCTTAGATCACACGAATAACAGTAGATACGGCAGGATAGTTGGGTTGAATGCGAATAACACGTAGAAAATTGCAGCAAGAAGGAGGTGCGTTAGACTAATCAGAATGGAACGAAAATTAACAACCAGATGCAAGAAACCGAATACAGGAACCTCACTAACTACGTGACTACACCGTCTGATACGGTTTCCAACCATTGGTATGGACCATTCCGAGGCTTCCTTTCACGAAGACGGCTCGCGTCAGCCTGACCAAGTCTCTAAGTCAGTTTCGTCATGCCTCTATGCCACGTCATGGACTGGCCACCTCGAGGTTTCGCCCAACATGGTTCAACCACGGCGTTATATTACGTGCCGACGAACCCTATTAACCAACCTACGGAGGACATGGCCTAGCCAACGTAAACCATTAACATTCAGTAACCGCTCGAGTGAGGCACCAGAAAGCTTCTTGTCAAAAGCCAACTGGTAGACTTCAGCATTACTCACCCGGTGTTCTCACAAAATGTGAGCAATACTTCGCAAGTACCGGTGGTCAAACACGTTCAAGCGTTTAATGTCTTCGTTGCGATCTGGCCATGACTCCGATCCATACAGTAAGACCGACCTTACCGCAGCGTTATACACCCTATCTTTCACTGACAAGCTGATATCCCTACGTCTCCATAGATAGTTGATCCTTTGGAAAGCCACACGGGACTTGCTGGTGACAATTAATTGTACCACAGGCAGATGCTCCTGCGACATGCATGGCTGCTGAGATTCTATTCCACTGAATCTCAGTGTCAGTAGGACAAGACAGCGAAAGTTTGATACGCATGGCAACCTGGTAGGCTTGCCTGATAGAAGGCTGAGACGATTCCTCAGTTGCCAATCGGGAGAGAGACTTGGTGTGTCACCCGGTACAGTTAATGGAGAAACGACAGCGTATCAAGGCATGATCAGAGTCGACGTAGGTATTCCAAAAAGAGCGGCAATCTAGGATGGAACCACGCCACCAGAAACTTATGGCATTGTGGTCAATTAGGGTCCATCGCTGGCCAGCTACAGGCGGACGCAAAGTGGCACTTCGGCGACCTCTGTGTCTAAAATCAGTACTACTAAGAAGCAACTGGTGCTCCGCACACAGCTGCAGCAGAAGCTCGCCGTTGTCAGTCCGTTCGGAGTTAAGCCCATAATTACCACCTAGTTGAGCTACTGAAGTGCTCAGACACCCTACTTGTGCGTTCATGTCCCCTGCAAATTTTTTGATATTTGAACTGGTAGCAATTTGTAGTAGTGCGTTCAGTTCGTGGTAGAATATGTTCTTGGCAGCATCAGAACTGAAGCCGGTGGGAGCATAAGCGGAAATCGCAAACAAACAGCGTTTTTTGCTACTTCGTGAATCAACCGTAGTTGATGTCCTCAAACGGGGTGCGCACAAAGGCTGTTCACCAGTGTCCAATCAACCAACAATGCTTCGGCCTTGTAGCTTGGAATGATGTCTACCCCATCTTGACCCGTGAGTGCTGCATCAGCGTCTCTGGATGCATGCAACCGATAGCGAGAGGATAAGCCGGGCGCAGTTAGTTCAACAACCCCATTATGGTCATTGATCCTAGTTTCGGACACTCAACACACGTCAATACCCATTGGGTCCAAGGTGCATGCGAGTGCAACCTATTGACCGATATCTTAGAGGGCAAATATTGAACGCACCCAGGGAAGCGGATTGGCGTGGTTTTATAAAGGACTGTTCCTGATATGCGTCCGGTGGGTGTTGCGGGAAGGTGGCTGCAGATGGTTCTTCTCCAGTGCCACTTCCTTTGCTGTCAGTTAAGCTGGGGATTATTGAAGGAAGGTTAGTAATGGGGCTTGGGATGGGAGTAAGAGCAACAGGTGGAAAAGAAAGAAGGGAGGCGCCAGCAGTAGCATGTTTTGCTTATCTTACCTGCTGTATGCAGGAGATAAGGCGACCCTTGACGATCAGCGCGACGGCCGATGCAGGATGTAGTTAACGTTTGAGGAACTAATCATGGTTTTGTGTGGGCTGAGATACTGCCAGGGCGCCCAGACCTAGACAGGAGGACGATTAGGGTCCTCATCCAAAGCCTTTGGCTCAAAAGCCTGTCCGCAAGGCAGTTGGGAGGTGGCAATGGTTTAGTTTTACAGAAATGGACACCATCTTAAGTGCAACGTATATGCTGGATCGTGAAGCGCCATGCACAATTTTGTGCAGTAGGGTTTGCATAGCTATTGTATCAGACCCAAGGAGATCATTGTCGTCCGCATACTTTAGGATTATCACTTGGTCACTTGGCACAACTTTCAGTCCAAAATAGTCTGAAAGAACCGAGTCATGATCACCTTAATCACAAAGTTGAAATGGAAAGAAGCTATAGAACAACCCTGGCGAATCACACTTGTTGGGGGAACTCAAAAGAAAGCTTCTCTGAAACCCTTACCTGGCCTCACGAGTCACGGTAGAGGGACTTCAGAATGGAAAGGAGTTTAGCTGACACGCCCTTCATGATAGACAGTGCCCACAAGCTGTCCCGATCAACCGAGTCAAAGGTTGCTTTCAAGTCATGGAAAGCCACCATACTCGGTCGTCTGTATGTGTGTTTCTGTTCTAAAACGGCGAAGAGTATAGATGTGGTCGATACAACCACGACCAGATCGGAAGCCAGCTTGGATTTCAATGATTCGGTCCTACCGGAGACCAGTAAGTCGTCGAAGAATAATACCTGTGGGAATCTTTGACGCAATGGAAATAAGCCTAATGCCTCGATGATTTTCACACAAAGTACGCTGACTCTTCTTGAAGATGGGAACAACAATTGACAGTCGCCAGTCTGAAGGCACTTTTTTCGTGTCCCAAATCGTGTTAAAAGGAGACAGACAACAAAGAGTCACCATCATCTTTCAACAAAGATGGGGGAAGGTCAACAGGCCCAGGAGCCTTGTTTCGTTTCAACACGGAAAGATCATATCGAATCTCTTCCAAAGTGGAAGGTGTGACATCAAATTCCCACGCAGGTTCAGGTGATTCTGCAAGCCGCAGTGTCGCAACAGGCCTGCCGAACTGCTCCTCAAAATGTTTTGCCCAGCAGGTTAGTCGATGCCGCTAAAAATGGATCACCAGCCCATCTTTCTCAGCTATCGTTTCGCTAACTGATGGCTTTCTCGCACCTCTGTTCCAGATGAACTGGAATAGCACTCGATTTTTTTCAACAGCACTAGTTTTCTCCATCTCGTGGGTCTATGCAACCTACCAACGCTCCCGGTCAATTCGAAGACTCCATGTCAGACGTCGTTTCGGGAAGTTAAGGATATGCTGAAACTCAGTGCCCATCGGAACCCGTTTATGCGCTTCAGTCGAACTGATCGATGCTTCAATGATCCATTCACAGCTATGACGTCTCAAGTTGGATTCACAGCAGGCGTCAAAAGCGCTCTTCATGGCACACTTGAGACGATCCCAGTCAGCGTTCGGTTCACTAACCTCATTCATCACCGACAATTGTTGGGCTAGTTCGTTATAATTTGTCGAACTGCAGACTGCGAGTTCAAATTACAGATAAGGTTAGAAGACAGGCGCTTCTTTAAAGTGGGAATATTGAACACCAAGCGTGCGCGCCAGAAGAGCATGGTCGGCATCTAAGCACGTCTTAGTCTGATGGCAATATGGCCAGTTTGGCTTCAGGTCATTGAGAAACTCGGTGGGCGCTACATGATGCGGTGTGACCGTTTGTGCTGGAACGCAGTGCTGCTAAGGTAAAGGCTGTGGTCGGCGCACAGTTGCACCACTGGATCATCATTGTCTGTTCGGCGTGCGTCGACTCCGAAACGGACTACCAGGTGCGGTTCATAGTCTGAAAGAGGACCGAGTTGGGCTTTCATGTAACCAGCAGCAATCACGATGTCAGCATTCTTCGCAATACGAAGGATAGATGAGAGCTGTTGATAGAAATCGTCTTTGTTACTCTCCGAACTGCATTCAGTAGGGGGCATAAACTGAGGCGATGAAAAGACACCTTGTCTTCATGCGGGGCTTATTAACCACACTAAAGGTTCGAAGTCGAACCGCACACATGTGGTTGTCCACCGGCATCCATTCAGGTGGATTGTCTTCAGCATGTTTGTTTAGGATGACACCAGCGCCTTAAGTGCTTTGGGTTACTTACTTAGTAACGTTATTGTTGTTAAATTCAGAATCAGAGAGTCGAATATTCATCAGGGCGGTGTTTTCTTGTATGGGTGTTTCGGAAACACAGCACACATCGATACCAAGAGAATGAAGGGTGAGAGATGGTAATTCCTTGCCGACCGGACAAGGGTACTCAGTTTCCTCTTCTGAACGGGACCGTTTACGTAATGTCTCTGCCTTCTACAATCAAACGGACAAGCAAAACGCTTTGTGGATACACTCAAAAGAGCCCTGCTGAAAATGAAGGGTAAAGGCACCTTTGCGGCATTATTGAAACCTTTCTTCTGTCTTATCGCAATCCCGCAGACATCGAACGCACTGTCCCCTGCTGAAGCCCTGTTTCGGGGGAAAATGCATGTGCACATGCTGCCTTCAGACCCTGGAAGGTACAATTACCTCTCCGCAATCTCCAGTTGGAACATCAGTTCAACACTCTACACGGTGCTCGCATACAGGTGAACCGGAAACTCCCCAGCACACCCAAACTCACCAACCTCCAGATTCGCCCCGAGACCTGGCAGCCTAAAGGCCCAAACGCAGGCGCAACTTCGTGTCACCCATGGAGGTCAACTCAAAGTCGAAATCTTCCCACGCAACTCAAAAGAGGGAAGTGTTAGGAAGGCAATCTCTAAGCGAGCAGCCGAGGTCTCGATACCTAGCCAAAGCATTACCGGTAAGCCGTTACTCTCCTTCATGGATTGACCGAACATGTAGCCAACTAGGTGAACTGGCCATTTAGTACGAGAGCGGCTATGCTTGATTGGTCGCAAATAGACTCTTCTAGATGCTTCCACGTGAGCTTTATACCTCGCTCGCGAATCTTCGACTTGGCCTTTATACTAAACGGTGTGATCAGAAAGATAAGAGAAAAAGAAGATCGCCAGCTGTACGCCGTAACGGCGCTTCGCTGCCACGCGACCACCACCAGTCGCGCGCGGGCTGAGTGTACCGCGAGGACGCCCACCCCTACGCGGATTCGAACCGGTGACCTTATGGTTGCAAACCAGGCGCGCAGACCACTCGGCCACCGGCCGACAGCCAATACACCTCGCTTCCTGTCTGCTCGTCCGGAAATATATATATATATATATATATATATATATATATATATATATATATATATATATATATATATATATATATAGCGACTACTGCTCAGTCTCAATCATGAGCGGTTACCTATTGCCGTTAGACATGTGGTCCTCCTGACAAAATAGAATGATTTTCCAGCTACTAGCTAGGTTCCGTGCCTATTCGAAATTGGATCCTTTCGATAACTACTTTAACCTCTAAGCCTTTATGGCATGCCACTGTTATCCGCGGCATTGCCTTGCTATTGTCACTGTAGTATTTTGATGTGCTCATGTATTTGACTGCTGCTCTCTCTTCGTGTAAATGTTGTCTCGAGTACGCTGTCTTACCCAGCAACGCTCCCATATCAGCCGGGTCAGATCCCACTACTGTCGTACCTTTTATTATACTCTTTCTTTTTGTCACTCTATAAGACCTTCAAAATGAGGAGGCGGAACAGAGCCGTTCATGATGTCCCCAGTCACTTATTTTAAGGGAAAAGGATATCTTTTATGCGGTTCTATTTTCATGATGAACTCTAGCGAGCATTTTCCATCAACTCACATCCAATCCCAGGAGTCAGCACATGAGGTTTCCAGATTCCCACGGCAGTTATCTGAGACTCCTTTCAGCAGCAGGCGCTATCCCGGTCGTAATTTTTGAATCTGCGTACCATTCCTGGGAGGCCTTTGGAGTGGTGCAGCCCAGTTATACACCCTTTTGTTATTAACAACATATCTTCCAATCAGCAGATGATGTGTGCAATTTTGTATCGTGATGCGGTTAATCTACGTCACCACCACTGCCATCAACGCAGTATTGTGGTTCCTTCCTTTCAACACACACTCGATCTCATCATTGAACCTCTTCACTGACGCTTTGGGACAAGCGTCCAGGTTTGAAACGATACTCGAATCGATTCCGCACTCTATCGCTGTTAATCTATGACGGTGACAACGCGACTCACATGCACTGTATAGCTGAACCCACCTTAGCTTCATTCATTGAATAGGACGCTAATCTACGCCCTACTTTTTACCTGGTTGCTATACTCCTATAACCAGACTAAACCCACTAGACAGACTATTTTGCGTCAATCTACCTCTCCTTCGATGCACTCTCTACTGCTTTCCTCCATCCATGCACCGGCTCAACTTGATCACATGCGTGGGCCGTGTAACTTTTTTACTCGTATGTACATGACACTTTTCTTGAACTTCACGGGGCGGTGGTTCAGGTGTTTGACCGCGAACCCTATTCGCCCTGGGCGTAAGTTTGGACGCTCCGGCCCAGCCCGTGTACAGGGGTTTACGTGTGCACTACAACAGCGCATCGTTTATTGCGCTTGTTATACGATACTCGTTGATACTTCCAGGGTTTTAACGTCTACCTGTTCCCTTATATGTTCCCCAGACTGCATTTTCAGTGAACCCGTCTTGCATTGGCTCCAGCTTTCTGTGTTTATTCATTATCAATGAACAATCAGCTTGTTTACCAATTCCTTATGTACCATGAAGCAACCCATCTAGAGGCTTCAGCGTTTGATGCAGGTGCTTGTGCAGATTGGCTTACTTTTTGTTTGTTACGAGATATTTTCCTGTTATGCGGTTTACTGATTATGCACATAATAGTTTGAAACCCAGCTTTCACTTTTTGGATGCGCGCTGTTAGTTTGGGCTGCGACATATAATCTCAGTTTTGGCTATGACTTACACGATTGGAATATCGTAGCACATCACTTGATATCAGAACGAATTTCTAGGGTCATTGTGCTATATTTATACGGCGTTTATGCTGACTGATGGTGTCAACCAATTTCCGACTCGATAGTTAGAGGGGAGAAACTACAGTCCAACCTGCTATGGCGACCACCTGTCTATGGTGGCCAGTCCACAAAGGAACACAACTCAGATCACGGACGGAACAGAGATTCGGTTTCCAATCGATAGCGCTAACCCCAACAAGGCAGATGACAAAATCTCTGAACGATAT
Source organism: Dicrocoelium dendriticum (assembly GCA_944474145.2). NCBI lineage: Eukaryota > Metazoa > Platyhelminthes > Trematoda > Plagiorchiida > Dicrocoeliidae > Dicrocoelium > Dicrocoelium dendriticum. Next base: position 126,464,689 of record OX104067.1, on the reverse strand, counting down.
CTATTATGATGATAACTCTGGCGTCGTCAACAAAACACTCGTGAGTATTTAAAGGTCTAGGTAGAAATTCGTCACTCACTCAGACAGCCGTCGCACGCTTGACAAAGCACTGTACGCGCGTTTCATCCTTTCGGGAATCATCAGCAGTGCGCATTCCATCGGACCCTGGCAGGGCTCGAACCCGCAACTCGACTGTTGCTAGTCCGTGGTTGAGACCACTGAGCTATGGGGGGACGGCAACGACCGTCGTAAATAAGTTGATTGATGTGATATAGCGTCGCTCACTATCCACTGACACGTTACTGTCGTGCAGAGGACAGGGTAGCCCCCTCACCAAGCGACGAGCTTACCAAACTTAACTTACGACATTGTAAGCGGTTTGGTCTGCGTACTGATTACTGAGGAGTAGTAGGGGGAGTTGTATGGTATACGTAGCAATTATTCACATCTAGACTCACTCAGACAGCCGTCACACGCCCTGAGAAGTTCTGTACGCGCTTTTCATCCTTTTGGGAATCGTCAGCAGTGCGCATTCCATCGGACCCTGGCAGGGCTCGAACCCGCAACTCGACCTTTGCCAGTCCGTGGTTGAGACCACTGAGCTACGGGGGGCGGCAACGACCATCGTGAATAAGTTACTAGATGTGATATAGCGCCGCTCACTATCATTTAATGGTCTGCCAATGGCTCTGTGAGACTGGCCGATCACAGTCCGGGTCAAAGGCGGGAACGGATTTGCGCGCGCCGTTTTAACAATTCAAAGTGACGGTTAATAAGAACTCCACACTGTTTGATTCCAGTGTAATTCTTTTGAAATCCCGCGTTTTCCGAACTGCTGACGCTCTGATCTTGTCGTGATTGCGTTGGTGTGCCTACGTTCCGATTCGTCTTCTCAGTTGGCATATATATCTGAGCCACCTTAGGTGTAGCGGCATCAGTTTACAGTCCATTCCGTACATACCGCTACGGCAAAGCGCTCTAGTGTCAGGAACTATATAACATCACTTGATCCACTGGATCGAACGCAGACACTGCTGATGAAATCGTTATGACTGTTGGGTGTTTTTGTGTACCGCTCATCCTTCTCTACCATAGAGAACGACTGACAGGACCATGGGCTTGGCTCCAGTGATGGGCTTATGATTCCTCTATATCCGATGTTCAAACTTGCCAAAAACAACACTCGTCGTCCGTTGTATCTCTGCTCTTTGTCTGGTGTTCAGTTTAACCCACCCCTGGGGGAAACGAAAGACAAGACTCGCCAGACCTGGGCATTTTCTTGATTGAGAAATAGTTGTATGTATAGGTCAGGTACACGTACTCTTCTCTGCCTTCTAATCCGAATGCACGTCCTCACACTGACTGGCGATCCCCATCAGCTTACGTCCGCGTGTACTCGTGGTCTCTTGTATCTGGCTGCCTACGGGCACGGCCAATCATAATCTCGCTCACGCTGGCGTTGGCGGAGTGATTTCGTCAGCTCGCGCTAACCACACGACAGTCCGTTCCATCGATGGTGAACTGATTTTTTCATCTACCCGTGTGGCCTGCCGTCAGCTAACTTCACTTCCTAAAGCGTGCCTCAGTGTTCATCCCTTGCGACCAGAGAACAACTTTAGTACACGAGCGCGCTCGCAAACTTCTGTTGGGTTTAGTAAAATCTCGTGAACGATTTGTGCTTGAGCGCATCACACAGACTTCACTCCTGGTGGCAGCTGAAGAAGGCGTACACTGTTCGAGCTGGACCGACATGGAAGTAAGAACCGTCGTTACACGTATGGACTCACAGCTTCAAGCGATTTACACTTATCTACCAGCTGCTTTCGAATGGTCGTTCCATGCATTTGCTTTCTCTCCCGGGAACATTCCGTTATTGGGGCGCTTGAGACGAACGCCGTATTTACATACGTTTAGATGCACAGGACAGCATGGTAGCTGGCTGCTGTTGTGGGAATTCGTGTCACTGGGATGCAGCCCTGTCCTTTGCAACGTTCGTAACTTGTAATGCAGCTGGGTGAATGTTAAGCAAATTAAATGGTTGAGCCCAGTCTTGTTTCACACCAGGAGTGACATTTCCTCTAAGCTGCGTCTTTTCGGAGTAGATCAAGAGTCATCAGCTTACAAGCTAAAACAAAACATGCCAAATGGCGATCTTTGTGTGTGCTCGTTCACTCGCAGCTATTTACATGGTGGACTGAACTTCAAGCGTGCTAGCTCTTACAGCCAGTCCACCAAGTGTGCAGTTTGATCGGTTTGAGTAAAGCATACGTTCATTAAGCTAGTCTACCGTTCTCGTTTTATTAGTGCCCATACTGGTTTTTGATTGAGCATATCCTGTACTTTATCGCTGTGCTTGAATCGTGTACACCTGTACTTGGCGTTTGCATCTTAGTGCTAGACGTGAATGCGTTCGATGCGCTTGTTTACAAAGCGCATATTCATTCGATGCCGCCCCTCCTGTTAGTTGCTTTAGAAGGTTACTAAGCAGTGTTAACGAAGACGCGTTGTACATTGTTTTCTCACAGTACTATGCTCAATAAGTGACTCCACAGTGGAACGGGATACAACCTAACCACTGGCCCGTGTTCAGCTGGCGTGCTTCTTCAAACCTTACATTAATGATGTGTGTTGTCGCTCGGGTCCAATCTGAATCAACCGTGGCTTCTGCTCTTATTTTTCCGGGTTCGCACTGGAATTGAGCAGTGTCCGGTGAAATTCAAACCACTCATAGTTACTCTGTAGGCGCATGCGTAATTACTCAAAGTAACCAACGAATTTGGAAGCGTATACCGCCAGTTGTGTTAAGTCTATTGTGTACGGTCCACTTTTCTGGAAGTAACGCATGTCTTCACTTTTTCGCCATGTCTTTGTGTGTCGCATATGACATTGCCATTTCCCATTATGCACACCAGTTCATCCGTTGTTCACCTGTTTTCAAGGCCCACTCGTTTCGATCACTCTGTTTTTCTACTTAGGCTGAAGAGCTTAACAACATCGTCGGCGAGGCGTTCCGGATGGCTTACGCACAGCAGCAAATGGCTCTTTTGTCTCGCCAATTGCAGCACACATCCATCTCCCCACAACCCGCTCCGTGTCAATCGGCTACGTCTGCGCCGCTCGCCAGCACAGGTCACGATCCGTCACAGCCTTGTCCGGTGCCAAACGGTGTCCTTGTCCCAGCACCAGAGACTGAATCGGTCAGTCAGATTAGGTTAGTTTACTACACCTTATTTTCAAACGTACAACTGGATCCGTCCGACCGAGTCTGCTTGACCGACTTAGTTCAAGCTGTTCGATCCTACAGGCAAAGATAGCTTGCTTTCAACCCTAATACAGCGTTTGTGCTTTGTCCACCTTATGCTCAGGCGATGAATCGACAGACATTAAGAGAATACAATATTGAGTTTGCTAGTCCATACTAAATCGCTTCATCCAGTGAATGCATTCACTGTTGATTTCCGCGTATGGTTGGCGACATCCGGTATCGGACTTGCCTGTCACTGTGGCCAGCCACAGGACGCCTGCGCCTACAGAGGGACCATGGGTGGCTTGCGCTGCACCACCCACAGCTCCATCCACACCCCATATCCAGTGTAAATCCGAAGGAATAAGACCGGGAGGCATGTGGATGGAAGCCACGTTTCATCAACGGAGCTTGCCCACACTCATTCACAGGCAAACACAAACACGCTATATTTGAGGAATCAAGCGCACACAACGCGGTGGCTGGACCGTAGTCCGCTCCACACTGAGTGCATGGAACCACTCTTCGAGCCTAGCACGGCCACAAGGACCGTGCACCCCGTCCCCTTCAGCAACGACCAACTGTCTCCTAGAGCCAGTATGGACGAGGTAGTGGGTAATGAACAGGTAGGCACCTTGTCAACATGCACATCAAGCGCAGCCACACCTGGAATGTCAAGCAACAGCCAATCACTTGAAATGACACCATCAGATAAAATATATCTGTTAGAATACGGCCACACCGACATAACTCTTCGCTAAATTAGCATATGAATTAAGGTAATTATCAACGAATCCGCAATAAGTAGAAAATGTCCACAAGTCACCCAAAAAATACTACAAACACACTAAAGATAACGAAGATCACCACACTTAGCGTAAGCAACGAGGCCAGTTAATAGAATATTATTCAGGTAGACAGAACAGAGTAAATAAAGTGGAAGAAAATTTGTCCAACTTAAAAAGACCTAGTTTAAGTGTAAGTTGGTTTAGCCCAACTGCGATGAAGAAGCATTATGAATGGAACATCAGCCTCAGCATGAGGCACAATTTCCACGTATACTACGACTAATAATAACAATAATGCCTATATTTTTCGATTGTGCAAAAAGATGTCCCTGGATTAGGGACGGATCATGGGTACAATAATGATCGTGCTCATGCATGAGGGAGATATGCATTCTGAGATGTGATTTCAAAATATTTTGGAATCACATGGCTTTTTTGTTGCTGAGTTTTATGTCCCATCTTTTCTCACTGGTTATGTTTTTAATTGGTCCATCCTGAAAGAACTCGTATAGTGTGACTTGCTCGATGGAATCATGATCATTATCGAGTTGTGGTGCAGGAACTTTCCAAGCTAAATGCAAAATGTTCTTGCCTTTGTGCACGACCTGATTGTGGATGGTAGGCTATTCCACACGACGGCGGATCTGACGAGGAAAAAGTTGGATCGGATAGCTTTCCTGATTCTTGGCACAGTTAGTTTACATGTCTTGTTGCATAGATTCAGAGTGAAGTTATGTTGCAATTTTAGTTAGATTGGAGTATGCCTCTTGGTTTATGAGGTTATGTTTGTCGTCGCAACCAAAGGGGCTCGAGTTTAAGCTGCTGGCAGCGCTCCTGATAACTCAAGGTGATTGATTTACTGAACAAGCGCTTAGTGAATGGTCTTTGCAGGTTTTCCAAACCTTTCCTGCCACCTTTACGCATGTTCCCCTAAATCATGCTACCATATTCAAGGACAGGATGTATGAGTATTTTGAAAATCTCAATTTTGGCAGGGGTTGTATAGATTTTATGGCATATGTTAGCCGTAGATCGTTTGGCACGTTGCTCCGTGAAATTACAGTTTGAAGAGCATCGTATACGAAGATTATAGTTAGATAATTTCACACAGATGCGTTCGTTGTACAATTTAACTGACTCTTCAGGAATCGAACACCCGTGTGACGCAATGCATGATTTACCAGCTGAGAGCTTTAACAACAGTTTCCTCCATTCAGAACCTTTTTACTTGGTCTCTGAGATCCCGGAGTGGTACCCCCCCTTATCTGTTGGAACCTCAGTTCCGCAAATGAGTTTCTCAACTGTTCTCTTCACTTACCCTCGTGGTCAATACATTGTATCGCGAAAGTAGCTAGTCACGCCGCTCTGGAGCGTTGCATTGATGCTGGATGATTATCCCTGTAATCATCATCTTATTTTTGTGCCTCGGTTATCTGGTCTCGTTGTCAGATGGGCTCTTTCTGGTAATCTGTACCAAAGCCTAATGCTACCGTATGCCAGGTGTAGGGTGGCGCAAGGCTCCCGATGGACAGAAGTTGACTTGGCAGCGGGAAATGAAGACACTGACGACCAAACTTGGTACCGTTGGTCCGTCTCGTCTTCCGGGCTGGAGTACACGTGACTCGCCTTGTGCTTGGCTCGAGACTTTGCAGGACATGGCCCGCAACCGATACCAGTGGCGCGTCTGCTGCCGTCTCCTAATCGGATTGCCTGTTTAAAGTGTGTTTGGTGCTGAGTTATCTGCGAGGTAATGGCTGATTATGACGCGTGGCAGTGAAAGCCGCAAGGAAGCTGTCTCGCCGATGCCGCCTTATCTTTGCACGATAGCCAGCTGTTTGTGACGGTATGTTGTTAACAAAAGGTGTAGGCGCCTTGACCCAGAATGTTTGCTTAGGGCATTAAGGTTTTCAGGTAAGTCTCCTTTCTCTCCCTCTTCTTATTCTTTATTTCATAGGTCCTCATGGTTGTATGGCAGCGAAGCATCATTTCAAATGGCTGATGTACTGCTGTTGATGATGATAACCGTATGCATCCAGTCACTGATATTTTGCCTCCTTTCCCCGATCCGATAGACATGGACCCAACATGCTACTCTCTCTCTCTGCATCACCGATTAATTTCTTTGCTTTTGAACTTCGCACCACCCTGTCATGATGTGAGCGCACGTTCCCCTGCCAACATATTCTTTCTATTTGTATGGATTGGTCCTGGTTTTGTTGCTCACAATACAAAGTGAACCATGACTTAACCGTGCTCTCATTTTGAGTTTCGTACCCTAGTGCGTTGGAACTGTTAACAGGATAGAAACTACTCAGTCTATGAATCCATGTAGGTAACAATATTCCATATCGTATCGGTGTGCCATCGAACTGGCCTGTTTTTCTAGTTCACAAATGGATGAGTTTTATTCGATTTTGCACAGTTCGCCCATACCTATTCCTCCATGTGTTGTCAGGTTGTATATTGCCAAAATCTTGTCTTTTTGTCCCGGCTGTTCATGTATTGGCTACATTGAGCATCCGATATGCAGAGTTAAATTTCAACGTTTAACTGAAATGCATTTGGTATTTCAAGTCGCGATGTTGTTCTATCCAGCGGCCACCACCATTCAAGAAAGCGGTTTATGGCCGTCTCGTCAGCAGTAGATTTACCATCACCTATGTTCTTCTACTTCTGAATCTACGACCCACCGCTATGTAACTGACTGACGTACTTTGAGTATGCAGACGACATAGCTCTCCTTGGGTCTGCCGCAGTGGCTATGCCATCACTACTGAATAGACTGACGCGTAGCGCTGCACGCTTGGACATGTGCTTAGCACCTACAAACGCAAACTGTTGTTTCGGGACTGAGCCGACACACTTCCTTTTTTAACTGTCACCGAACAGCCACTGGAAATTGTGCATCGGTTCACTTGGTAACTGTGCCACCTCTAGTGGTCACATCACTGATTACATTACTTCGCGTATCGGTAAGGCCCGTATGGCTTTCCAGAGACTGAACCATCTATGGAGTAGGCGGTAGTCAGTCTATCAGTGAAACGTAGGGTGTGTAACGCCTCGATAAGGCCGGAGTTACTACGTGGATGAGAGACCTAGCCAATTCGTGGCGATGACATCAAACGCTTCGCCGTGTTTGAACACTGTACGGTTGCGCATTATTGCTCACGTCTGATGTGAACATCGGCCGAATGTTGCTGAGCTCCACACCAGGTGGTTTTTTGACAAAAAACACTCTGGTGTTTCACTCGAGTGTTCGCTAACCTACAATATCGTGCGTTGACTACCTCATATCCTTCATATACCCATCGAGTAGCTTCCTCAGTGCGCATTATATCATCGTTATCATTATACACGTCAGCTAGATTTGGGAAACACCTCAGCTACTGTGCCGCAATACATAAATGAAAAAGGAAAATAAATACAGTTGCATGCCAGCTGAGCTACCAGCAACGGATAGGCATCGTTCCGGTAAGCTACCAGCCGGCTACTAGGCAAAAAGAAAAATTATTATGTTTTACACTAAGAAATAAGGTAGTAATTGGAGGGGAGGCTAAAAGGGATGGGGAGGGACAAAGAAACTCACAGCAGGAACGCCACTGAGGTCGGCTCCTTGCCATGTCAGCAAGTGTATCCAGCCAAACGTGTTCACCGTCTTTTGGACCCTAACCAGGGAGCCGTGAAGCTCCAACCGAAGCTAGCTCCGAAGTGAGGGACTTCATTCCTCTGGACCAAGTCATCGCTTGACCACCCCTCCTCTTCTTCTATCCACATCCCCGGCGCGCAAACAACACACGTCGTGGAAGTCGATGGGCTGGCATCCGCAACACGTGGCCCAGCCATCGGAGCCTGGTGCGTGTAATGACGGCGCTGAGCGTTTCAGTTCCTTTCTCTGTGCTCTGCGCATTATATGACTTTGTAACACCAAGTTGGACTCTATTGCAATATGATCAATCGATGACGTGGCATACATTCATGAAGAAATTGACTGAGAAACTTGTTTATACTGCGCCCCTGGATGGTATACACCAGTGGTTGTAGACCATCTGACATTGCGCAGTTGTGCAGTCAATGGCGTTCCTGTATTCACTTTCTTATGTCCAGCTGTTAACTTTCTATCCCGATTAGTTTAATGCATTTTGCATTCAACCTCATTTTCTTCAGGTTGTCTGTTGTTACTCTGACGATGTTGTCCTAACTGGATCCACTGCACTTCAATGCCCGAATCGTATTTATTCAACTGAACTGCAACCCCTAATAGCAAGTCTTTTCTATCGTCATTGCGCCGGTAGCTTTGTTGTGCACCTGCTCTGGTATCCCAGTAATCGCTACGTGGGGATGGATTAGATCAGTTTCTTTTAGCTGCTTTCTGTGCAACATAAACTTAGACAGCCAATGACAACAACCGACTTGAAATTGACGCATCTGTCCGTCTGGCGCTGCGAAACGTGCTTCATCGTTCTTTCGTATGATCTGACTTTGCCATGCCACCTTACTTTTCCTCTGTGATCGTTTCGCTGATCTCATCGTCTGCTTGTTTGATCACACGCATCCTTTGGACATTGATGTTATGAACCGTACTGTTTTTCGGATAACCCATACACTCTGGTCTCCACATACAGTAAGTATAACCTTTCTTCGGATTCTGCCCCAAGGGATCGTTAGCATCACAGCCTGTATGCGTCCTTCTGCGTTCTCATACCCCGTGCTTACCACGCGGATCGGGTTCGAGCGGTCATCTTTGCATACAAACTGTCCTGGTTATGCATAGTGCGTTTTATCGTTTCGACTGACGCCGGATCGTTTGAATCAGGCTTAAACAGTGTCAAGGCGGGGCACATCCAACACGTGAGCGTCCTGAAGCGTGCATTCTGACGATTCGACCCTTCGATCTTTCCACAACTCGGCTTATACATACGGTCACATGTAAGATACGCAATACACGTATGTCAGCCATGGCTGAGGAGAGATCTCACAGCCTTGGATATACTCAACGCTGGGCAAGCAAGAATATCAAGGGTCTGTGTAATTTGTCTTATGAACAAAGGCTACAAATGCTCGGGGTCACCAGCGGACAATATCGGCAGTTGCGCGGAGATCTCATTTTGACTTACCAAATTTTATGTGCTCCCAACCACACATGCCGCTACTTGCTAGAACTCAGTCACAACAGCAATTTAAGAGGCCATCATCTCAAGCTGGCAGAGTTGCACGGTCGTTTGGAATGCCGTCGGAATTTCTTTTCCATACGTGTTTGCCTAACGTGGAATGCCCTACCGGAATCTGTCATATGTGCTCTCACGCTGGCAGAGTTCAACATCTGAGTTGACCGTGCACTAATTTCGCTGCACCGTCTTACATGACCCATTACCCGTGGATAAACACAAGCGCCGGTCAAATCCCAGCTTTCGTTCTACATTCTTCCCCTCCTGTATGTGTACACCATAAGGAGACACAATTTTCACCAACCTCCCATTTGCCATCATTCCCTTATATATTTTATCGTCCACACTACGTATACTTAGTGAGTTCACCGGTGTAAGCCTAATTTTGCTAACGATTTTTCTATATTTTGTACTTTCGCCATAATCATCCTACGGGACCTGTTAAGCATTAGCCTTTTTAACCGTATAAAACCATTGTTCCATTGAACTACTTGTGTGCGGTTCGACTTCGAACCTCTATTGGAGCTAGTAAGAAACCTCTGAAGACAAGTTGCTATTTCATTCCCTCAGTTTGTCCCCCTATAGAAGGCAGTTCAGATGGTATCAAAGACTATTTCTATCGACAACTCCCATCTCTTTTTCACATGGCAATGAATACTGACATCGTGATTGTTGCTGATGGCCTGAATGCCAAACTGGGTCTTCTTTCAGACTCTGAACAGCACCCTTGGGAAGTTACTACGGATTTGATGCACGCTGAACATCCAGCAACCGCTCCTCTGTGTTATCCTTCCTTGGGGATAAGCTGGAAGTCTCTGACACTCAACTTTTTGGGCAGCTATATTGGCGTCGATGGGGCAGAAGATGGCGAATCGCGAGTTGCATTTGCTTAGCTTCGTCACTTGTATCACGGGCTCAACATCATTCTTACTCGGAAGGACAGAGCCGTCTGTACACTTTTGTACGGTTGCAAACCAGTCTCATCACATTGACAACGATAAAAAGGCTAGTTATGCTCGACCATTGTTTTGTCTTCGCAGTTTAACCCATAGCTCATGAAAATGCCGTGTGATAAATGGGTGTGTGTCCTCCGTCTTGTTTATGATACACTGTCGCTTCACGCGGCAGACTCCGATTTCTGGACCGTGTGTTTCGCATGCCTGTACACACCGACTCACGCGTCGTGAGTTGTTTGCGGGGCCCGGGTGTGGATGCAAGAAAAGAAGGCGAGGCCAATGGGGGAGGTGGTCAAGAGGAATACAAAGAGCCTCACTTTGAAGTTGTTGTTGTTTCCCGACTGCCGGGCTGGGATCCCAATGGGTCGTGGACGTGTTTGCTTGGATACACTTGTCGACAGAACGAGCCTTTCACCTCATTCGCGCTTGTATGTCCATGCTCGCGGCCGAAAAGATCACTCGTCTGCCTTATAATCCGGAGATCACAGGTTTGAGGCTGCGTACAGGACGGGGCAACTCTCACACTACCCTTAGAACACGCGCGACTTGCGGTGGTTGCGTCGCAGCGAACGTCGGTACGATGTACTACTGATGCATTTTTGTGTGCATGAGTTCCTTTGCCCCTCCTCACCCCCACTTAGCCTCCTCTGCAACCACGATTTCAATGTGAATGCATAATAATAAAAACGCGCAATATTGTTTCGATTTTCCATTTCGTAGTATTTATTATTCTGTATTCTCTGTTTCCAAGTATATTGCTGGAGTTTCTTGCGACACAGTAGTTGTGGATTTTCTCACACTCATCCAACGTGTAAATTGATGATTATGTTTTATTACGACCGCTGAGTTTCCGTTACCAGTGTTTACTGTGTGTGTGTGTGTCTGTCGTGCTCGTCAGATCTGGTTCAGTCCGGTCGACATGTCTATTGCCTTGCTGTTGTTGGTGGCCCATGAGGTGAATGTACCAATTTCGAACACGGCATCACACATCAACGCACCATCAGTCCGGCTTCTAACCTACGCGTTTCCACTTGGCTAGCCGCCAACTGGGCTTAGGGTTTGTATCGCTGCATGTTCGCGTTGACTTATCCGCACGCAGAACAGCTTGCTCAATTCCGCCGTAGCCGGCACACTATGCACTCGAATTATGTGCATATCTCGACGCCATTTCAGTTGAAACAGTTCTGATTTTACTGGCTCCTTGGTACATTCATCCATTTTAATCTCTAGTGTCCCCTACGGTCGTGTTGATGGATTTGAGATGGACTAGTCGTTCCACGGCTATAGGTCAGGAATCGCTACTGTCGTACCTTTCTATTAAATAAACTCTAGGTTGCTATTTTTTCATCATTAAATTGTTCTTTGCTGACCCTTTTTATCTGCAATCATGTCATGAATGCAACTCATCCTTTGTCGCATGTGTGATGTATGCCTTTCCTCCACTGCCGCCTGTTGCGGTCGGTTTGGGCATTTTTGCGTTTGTAACGGTCTAAACAAGTGTCTTCAACTCAGTGCATTTCTTCATTGCATTCGTTTCGACTTTCGTAGATTCCAGCAGTTCTCAATGGTGGATCAACTTCTCCCATCCGAGACAACTCCCCATCGTAGTAGGATGCCGGTCATCTTCTTGTGTGCATACAGTTTTCCACTGAATCAGCCTGTCGGTGCAATCACTGTCCGCGAGACAGTCCTTGTGCTGTGTTACTAGATGAATCAAAGACATGACCACTGCACGTAGGAAATAATGAGATCATGCTTGTCTTAGTCACACGTGCCATCCTAATTTAAAGCTGACGTGCGCCAGTTTTTCAACCTAGCTTCGGACACCGCACTAACTCCTCTGGGACCTCGAGCTATCCACACTAATCAGATCACCTCCTCCTAGTGCCTACCGACAGCCGCCTTGTTTGCGGCTGATGTGTCCAGATAATGGAATGGAGGAATATGGGCAAAACTGACACAATTATTGAATTTTTTGTTTTATGCAGTCCTTGGCGAGCATCTGAAAGCCCGCTACGTTGATGAGTAGGGCTCTTAACCGACATGCAGTCGCGAAATCAACATTGCTGTTGTATTGCTTTTAATCTATTGTTTCTCCACCCTACTGCTGATTAACCGGGTGCACTGCTACCTAATATCCCGCTCTGACTGAGTGTTTGCCAGCATTCTTCGCTGTTTTCTACTGTACTGTACACCTTAACACCATTCTTCGCACACGGGGATTGAGATTGGTTCCAAAATGTAGATCGTCTTCCGGTCTTGCCTTGGTGATGTCTGACTCATTAGTTTATTCATCCGGATGTCTCGAGTCTGTGTCTCGTACGTTTTCATACATACCAGAAACCTAAACCGCACACCTGATTCGCCCGTGACTACCAGCCGGCCTGTAGCCTAATAGTAACAAGTCTGCCTTGTGATCTGACGGCGCGGGTTCGACCCTCGCAGTATGCTTAGCCTACCTACGACCGGTAGTGGTTGCGCAACAGCCAAGTGCCAGTACTGCATACCGGCGTACTGCGGATGCTTTCTCTATCTTTCTCTTACTAGTTATTTACTAGCATGAATCAAAGGAGGCAGAATCTGAGTAAAAAATTCTTTTCGGTAATTCTCATCAGACTCAAACATTACATGACGACCACAAAGTGCTAAGTGTGCCGGATTGGGCTGCGTATTGATCAGAATGTTTGATTCCAACAGGAACAAATCTGTAAATCATGGGGTCATTGAAGGTAGCAAAGTATGTACAGGGGAAATCACAGCCGGAGTTGTAGGTCACGACAGAAGTAAAGGACGTACAAACTGTTTTTGTACGCACAATTCTGCTTTGAGGCAGCGAACGTAGATATCTTCCGCAATAGTTAAGAGATGCTTCCGGAATCCGTGCGTGAAACGTTCAGGAACAGTATAGATAACTTTGAAATCGTTTTCCGTCCCTGCCTGACTGCACTCTAGAAGGTGAGACAAGATGGAACTGTTAGTAAACCTCACTTCACCTTTGTAAAACCACATCAGCATGTGTCCCCAAATCCTTTGGGATAGGCACCTCGTAGTACGACCCACGTATCGTGCACCACAGGGACACGAGTAAAGATAAACAAGTATTGATCGAGTCACTGGAGGCAGCCTGCCTTTTAAAGGTTTTGCGAATAAAGGCTTGTTGTATAATACTATGCGTAGGCGAGCTGTGAGATAGGTCTTTTCAAGAGCTTCTTTCAGGCGTTTGGGTAGGGCATCATGGGGACTGTCGCCTTTGAAAGGGATATGCACAATTAGTTCTTTCTTGGGTACGTTCATCCTCGGTGGTTTTATCTTGCATTCTTTCAAATGTTGGAGGATGAATTTATCTGGATACCCATTCGCTCTTAGCGCGCCACCGATCTTCTGCAGTTCTTTGGTGATTATGTCCGTTGTGCAAATTTTATGTGCCCGGAAGGCAAGAGCGCAGACTAAATTTCGTTTGTACCGTGGGGATACCGCAATATAGAAGTTGATGTACTGTCCAGTCCAAGTTGGTTTTCTATACACTGCTCTGCTGCACGATCCATCGGCGTTTCTGATGATATCCACGTCCAGGAACGGTAGTCGGTTTCCGGACTCGTGCTCACATGTGAATTGTAGATTCTTAGGTGCATCAATAAAGGCTTCCAACCATTCCACAGCTTGCGATTTCGATTTGCCGAGTATAAATGTGTCGTCTACATAACGTTTATACATCTCGACTTCGTTAATGTGCTTACTTAATATGTTATGCCCCAATTTTGCCATAAAGACATCTGCTAGAAAAGATCCCAATGGTGACCCCGTGGCAACTCCATCAATTTGACGATACATCTCCCCATTGAAGGTGTACTGCACGTTTAAGGTGCATCGGAGTAGCGATTCCTTCAGAAGGTTTTCTGGGAGATTTACAGGGTTGTTAAGTTGCCGTACTAGTTCGCAAACATATTCCACTGCTTCCAACAACGGTGTATTCGTAAACAAGGACTGCGCATCAAATGATGACATCCATTTGTTGTTAAGGTTCACGCCCGTTATCTTCTCAATGAACTCGAAAGTGTCTTTCACGCAGTAAGTGCAGACGGTTTTACGCAGCGGTAACTACTCCGTTCCTTATATAGGCATATGAGGCTATTAATTTTGCCTCGATCTCATTGGTGAATCCTTGTGTTCAGCGGTTGTGCTCGAGTCAATATCATTGGCTGCGGAAATGTTGTTGCGATGTGGTTGGGCTTATCGCACTCGGATTGGTGCAGGAGATGTGGGTGAGTAGTCTGGGCTCATATTGACCATGCTGTTCATTGTGCGTGTGTTGCATTAGGTTCATTCGGACAACGGTTGTTGATCCTCTTGAAATCTCTCTGTCTCAGCGGTTGATATATTGGATCGAGGTCGATATGCAGGTTGATTGAGTTCGTGGTTGAGAACCAGGCTTCGAGAAACTCCCTCCCTTTTTGTGTTTCTCCTCCGGTCAAGATCTCTAACTTGTTCCAGTCGAACCTGTGTCCCTCTTCATCCACGTGTGCTGAAACCAATGAGGTTGCGTAATGCTTCTTGCACGCTCTTTGGTGTTCATGTATCCTGGTGGACAGCTTTCTTCCTGTTTGTCCCACATAGTGCTTTTCACAGTTTGCGCAGTTTATTCTATATACGACATTCCGTCGTTCTAGTGTCTCTCGTTTTCCTTTTGGTTTTGACAATGTCTTCCTCAGAGTGGCGGTTGGCTTGTGGGCTACCATGATATGATGTTGTTTGAACAATCTGGCAGTCATTTCCGACACGTTCTTTATGTATGGCAGAACTATACGTTTTGCCATTGCTGACGTAGGTTCGGTTTTGGAGGGCTTGCGGTTTCAGCATCTGCGGAGGAAACTGCGTGGGTATCCGTTGCGTTCAAATGACTTGAATAAGTGTTTTTCTTCTGCTCGTTTCGCTTCTGCCGTACTGCAGTGAGTTGCTATTCTCTGGAACAGTGTCTGCACACAGCTTATTTTGTGACACCTTGGGTGGTTGCTGTGGAAATTCAAAATCTGATCGGTGTGCGTGCTTTTTCTGTAAACTGAGGTTTGCAATTCGCCGTCCACTGTTCCGGCTACTAACACATCCAAGAAAGGAAGTTTGTTTTCCTTCTCTGATTCCATGGTAAACTGTATGCCGTCCATAGCGTTGTTAAGCAGTTGTTGTACCACCGATACTTGACTATGTTTGAGTATCACAAAGGTATCATCGACGTAGCGAACCCAAAGTTTCGGATTAATTGTTGGTAGTAGATCTTCTTCCAATTTCTGCATGGCAATCTCTGCGATGAGTCCGGATACAGGTGATCCCATCGGTGCACCTTTCACTTGTTTATACATTTTTCCGTTGAACGCGAAGTAAGTTGAGAGACATAAGTTGAGAAGTTCGCATACGCTTCTGGTCGTCATGTTCCCAATCTTCCCTCCGCTGTTGTCCAGACGTTCTGCGATAATTTCTTTGGCCAGCTGTAAGTTGACGGAAGTGAATAGGGCGGTCACATCGAAGGAAACCATGGTTTCGTCGTGTTCTATTTGTAGGTTTTTGAGTTTCTTCAAGAATTGTTGAGCATTGTTTATGGAGTGTTGCGATTTACTGATTAGGTGCTTGAGGCGCCTCCATAGTTCCTTTGCCAGGTGGTAGGTAGGCGTGCCTGGAAGTGACACAATTGGTCTTAAAGGTGCTCCATCCTTGTGTACTTTAGGTAGTCCATAAAATTGTGCAATGTTCGAGTCGCGAGCCCTCATTTTTTCTCGTTCCTCTTCCGATATTTCGTTCCACTGTTTAAGCTTCGCCAACACTGCTTATTTTGTTGGTTAGTTGCGATGTTGGGTCATTCTCAATGCATTGGTAGGTTGTAGTATAGTAAGTATAGTAAGTGACTGCATATGTTCGCTTGTAAGAATACCAATACTGACTGATCTAACCTTAATGTAATCATGACAGGTGATCACTGAACTAGATAACATGTTCTCAACTTCTCCTGGCGAATTTGGTGACAAGTCGCGCGCCTGTACCTCTAATGCAGCCGGATCAACTATTTTCCAAGGAATGCAAACTTAGGGGCTAATGATAAAACATTTAGTTGTGTTGTGCTTAACACGATACTAGAAAGGTTAAACCGTTCGACCACCGGTGCCTTCGCAATTTAGCTCACATCTGGTGGGAACACCGCGTAAGCAACGAGCATGTTCGACACCTTGTTTACGGCACAGGAAAAGGAAATGAACCGCTCAGCACCGTTATTTCACGCACCAGGCTCCGATGGCTCGGCCATGTGTTACGCATGCCAGCCCACCGACTCCCGCAACGTGCGTTGTTTGCGCGCCGGGGATGTAGATGGAAGAAGAGGAGGGGTGGCCAAGCGATGACTTGGTCGAGAGGAATGAAGGCCCTCACTTCGAAGCTGGCCGCAGCTGGAGCTTCTCGGCTCCCTGTTGGAGTTCGAAAGACGATGAACACTTTTGGCTGGATACATTTGCTGATATGGCTAGGAGCCGACCTCAGTGGCGTTCGTACTGTGAGTTTCTTTGTCCCACCCCATCCCTCTTAGCCTCCCCCTCCAACCACAATCTCCTTATGTAGCATTTTATAATTTTGCATAGAAAATTACTTTTTTTGCTGTATAGTAGCCGGCTGGTAGCTTACCGGAACGATGCCCATCCGTTACCGGTAGTTCAGCTGGCTTGCACCTGCTGCATTTTATTCTCTTTTCTTTTAGGTATTGCGGCACAATAGGTGAGGTGTTTCCCACCTCTAGCTAACCTGGATACTGATGATTGATGGGAAAAGTTAAACACGTACCGCTCCGGGTTACTCGAAACGTTCAGTTGCGGCACTTGGATATTTAGCGAGTTAACTAACTTCTTTCTTTTCTGTGCACCCTGTCACTTGTTAACTTGTTCTATCTATGCTTCAAACGGTCTTCGTAACTCTTCCGTTAGGCCTATGACCGCATGCATCCGGTGTGCGATGAATCTTTCCAGCTTCGATAGTTTCGTGTGAATGTTATCCATATAGTTGAGCTTGCGCCTCCTCAAATTGCGCACATTCGGATAGAGTCCACATCGGCGTATATCTCTCCAAAAGTGTTTTGGACACCGGCATGACTGTAAGCACTCGTTGAAAAATTTCAATCCAACCTCAGTCTCTTCATACCGAGCACTGAGCTTATGGGTATCCAGATAAATTCATCCTCCAACATTTGAAAGAATGCAAGATAAAACCACCGAGGATGAACGTACCCAAGAAAGAACTAATTGTGCATATCCCTTTCAAAGGCGACAGTGCAGCATGATGCCCTACCCAAACGCCTGAAAGAAGCTCTTGAAAAGACCTATCTCACAGCTCGCCTACGCATAGTATTATACCATAAGCCATTATTCGCAAAACCTTTGAAAGACAGGTTGCCTCCAGTGACGCGATCAATGCTTGTTTATTTTTACTCATGCCCCTGTGGTGCACGATACGTGGGTCGTACTACGAGGTGCCTATCTCATAGGATTTGGGAACACATCCTGAAGTGGTTTTACAAAGGTGAAGTGAGGTTTAGTAACAGTTCCATCTTGTCTCACCTTCTAGAGTGCAGTCACGTAGGGACGGAAAACGATTTCAAAGTCATTTATACTATCTCTGAACGTTTCTCGCGCGGATTCCGGAAGCATCTCTTAACTATTGCGGAAGGTATCTACGTTCGCCGCCTCAAAGCAGAATTGTGCGTACAAAAACAGTTTGTACGTCCTTTACTTCTGTCGTGACCTACAACTTCGGCTGTGATTTCCCCTGTACATACTTTGCTACCTTCAATGACCCAGTGCTTTATTGATTTGTTCCTGTTGGAATTAAACATTCTGATCAATACGCAGCCCAATCCGGCACACTTAGCACTTTGTCGTCGTCATGTAATGTTTGAGTCTGATGAGAATTACCGAAATGAATTCTTTCCTCAGATTTCACCTCCTTTTATTTATTCTTATCAGTAACTTTAAAGCAAGTAGTTTCCTGAGAACTGAGAACTGGTGCGAAGCAGCGAGTAGAGGTTGCTCTGTGTAGCTGCATCATTCGTCGTTTTCGGACATGAACTTTTTATTTATCGTTTCGCTCTCTGTATTTTGCCTCTGCAAATTGTTTGTCTAGTAGCATCTTGAATTGAGACACTGTGTTGGCTTCTAATATATGCTGAGGCAGGTCGTTCCAGACATTCACCACTCCGAAATTTAACCTTTATTTCATATCTGGGGTCAGTCGAGGTCTGTCGCCACTTACTTGCTCTTTTGTGGTTTCCATATCCCTACGCGAAAACATTTTCTTAATCTACTGAGAATAAAATGATTTATCCATTAGCATGCAGGAACTTTCCACTTATCCTGCTAGATTATCACCTACTTCTTTCATTCCGTCGCGATCAAATATTTTTACGTCGTGATATTCATCTAGCTATCTTACATTTGGTTATTTATAATCTTGACAAATGCTATCCCTGAATTTACACCCGCTAGCTGTCAGCACCTCATAACGAGTGTTGTTGTCGCTGGATATACCTTTTCTGTTCGGAACTTAATGGAACTGATTGCCTATAATTCGCTCATTTTTAGGCATGTTTACTTACACAAAATATTTTCGAAATAACCTCACTGCGCACCACCACTCTGTTATCCATGGTTCTTTCACACTTCGAGCTCATCTGAAGTCGAACGGGGGTCTTCAATGTACTCGTCGCAGTCGCACGGGTCCAATAATAGCTCCCATGAGTAAAACAAAGACTGATTCACTCCCGGTCACATCGGCTAAAACACTGCGCCGACCACTTTGAAGATCATTTCACTCAACCCAGTGTATCTGAATTAACAGCACAATCAACTGAACCTACTTGGAAGGTTTGCGTAGCACGTTCCGCTACCGACGATACCCAACACAAGCTACTCAGGAAGAACAGCACTCCTGACCGGACGATATTCCACCATCGTTATTGAAAGGCGATGGTGACCCACTGGGGACTTCTTTGATAAAGCGACTTTGTGTCCTCTGGCAGGCGGTTGTCAGTGTTCATTCCGCAATTTACGTAGGTCCTAAAGACCTGCGAAAATCACCGTTTGTGGCCTTCAACTATGGGCCGACTTGTCCTACACCCATTTTGGCGAAAGTTGCTGAGCATATCGTGAAGAAGTAGGGTTTACTACTGATGCTCCGGTCAAAAATCTATTGACCTCCACACACAGCGCGACTTTATGCTAGGCCGCTCATGCATTATCCATCCTGCTGCTGGTGACGAGGCATAAATAGTTTTAACACTAATACGTCTATTTTTCTTGATGAGAGAAACTGTGTCTATATCGGCACAGATCATTTTGTACGGAAGAATCCATGCTCATGCATGTGTGAAGTATTGGGATATGCGTTTCATGTATTAACATTCTGGCGGTTGGATGAGGTCAAGGCCTAGTTTTGAAAACATTGGTATTTATATGTTTTCTTGGGCCCCTCTTGGAATAGCTCATCGAGGGATTTTTCCCATGTGAATATACAGCTTAGGGTAGTTAGATCAAGGTAACTGGCGAGTCGGCTACTAAATGCTGCCACATTGTCACATGACCTGTATGTTATTGGTAGTTTATTCCACAGATAGCTGTATCTGACCACGAAGAAAGTAGAGCGGACGTTCGTTCTAGCCTTCGGTATATCCAGTGTAACATCTTTGTTGCGCAGCGCTGGAGTTGAGCAATGTTGTAAATTGAGTGTAGGCAGGTTGGAATAGGTCTTTTTGTGTAACAGGTTGAAAAGCAGCAACAAGTTGTGCTTCAATCGTCGAATCCAAATTGGTTCGAGATGAAGTTCATTGCAACGTTCTCGATAACTCATAGCAGAGTGTTTACCAAAAAGATGTTTAGTAAATGACCTCTGCAGATTCTCTACAGTAATTCTGTGACTCATATTTCTGTATATTATGCTGCAGTATTCGAGGAGGGGCGATTGAGTAGTTGGAAAAACTCAACTCTAGCACGAGTTGTGTGTATTTTGTTTGATATATTGAACATAGACTGTCTGGCACGTGATACTTCTGCCTGTTCGGAGAAGTTGAATGTAGACGAGTACCTACTGAGAAGTTCCCGCGTAGACAACTGTGGAGGGATGCGCTCATTGATTAGGGTGATAGATCCTTCGGGGATGCAGCAGCCGTAAGACATGATGCTTGATTTCCTAGCCGAGAGGTTCATTACCCATGTGCAGCACCATGACTCAAGGGAATGTAAATCATCTTGAATGAGCAGTAAGGTCACGTGAAGCTCGTCACGCCGAAACTTATAAACTATTTTGATATCGTCAGCAAATAAAAATGATGTACCATGTTGTACAGATGTGGTGATGCCATTGATATAGAGCAAAAAACTAAGGGACCGAGTACGCTTCGTTGAATGATTCCGCAGGTGATTGGGCTTGGGGTAGAGCGATAATCACCTAAAGTGACTACCTGATGTTGATCACTCAGGTATGACGATAGCCAACCTAGTAATGGGTCCCGGATCCCAAAGTTCTCCGACTTTTGTAGCAGTCGCTTGTGCGGCACTCGGTCAAAGGATTAGTATATGTCAAGAAACAAGATTACTATTGCATAGCCGGAACCGATTGATTCTAAAATGTGTTTAAGGTAATGCAGTTGACAGGTGGTGCAAGATCGCTTATTGAGAAAAACCATGCTGCGAATTGTTTATCAGTCCAACAGAATCAAAAATTTTCATCATCTCCATTCTGACCAGATTTTCAAAGTGCCGAGCAATTAACGTACTGTGATGCATTGGTCGGTATATATATATATTTTTTATTTATTTATTTATTCACAGTCTGTTAACAGACATTGTGCCATCAGAACCATGGCAGAAGAAAAAGTTGAAGAAGATGGGGCACTAATGCGATTAAAAAATATGGGAAACGAATTTTTTTGGTTTTACACACGCCATTTTGTATTTTTTGTTTTGTGAGTTTTTGTGTGTATCAAAGGGATGGTGAAATTGCGGAACAACATTGCCGCCACTGATGTCTGTTGCGGGCCATGACGTCCAATGTTTCCAACCACTGCAATTCAGCATCTCGTGGTCCCCAACCTGGAAGGCGGACTGGTCCGACTGCTGCCAAACTTGAGGTCGCCTTCGGTAGATATCAATATTTTTTTGGGACCTCCTTTATGCCGAACATAAGTAATGACGTTTACCATTGGTGTGGAAAGTGCCCAGGTTCTAGCGGTAGGGTGAACATGCTCATCAGTAGCAATAGTATATCAGGTCCTCCTAGTTTCATGGTGGTTGGCGAAATGCCATAAGATCCCAGCTTGGATGATGGCCTGATTGATTTAATAACTTGTTGGATAGCGTTGAGCGAGATATCGACTCGGCTTAAGACTTTTGTTACTGTGAACTCTGTGACACAGGCACCGGGTCTGCTTCGTGACTCATGGTAGTGGTAAAAAGGTCGCTGAATGCTTCACAGATTTCAGCTGGGTCATGGAGTAAGCGACATTCACCATCAACAATTTCGGTACTTAGAGGAGAGCGATCACTGGTTCTACGATGCAGTATTTTGACAAGCTCGCTAGCTTTGCAGCTTGTCCGTAGGACTGTATTTTCTTCATTGTTTTCGCCTTGTTAATTTCGTGTGTTTGACGTTGGTGGTAAATTCATGCATCTGTAAGACAAGTGAAAATTCATGGGTTCTTCTGTACCTTGCAGCTAAATTTTTGTTTTCTTGCTGATTAAGTGCTCGAGGGAATCTTTGAAGACAAGAGGGGTATGAATACATTGTGGAGCAAGGAGGGTTATAGCGTGATGGATTTGTTTATAGAACTGTTCCACAGCGGTGTACAAACTGGTAGAGAGGAAAACTACATATCAGTCGGCGAAACGAATGGACTACTGAAAGTGTTGTCAGTTCATCTTATTGGTTGCAACTGGTGTTGTAGAGGCGAGTTTAGTGACCATTTTAATTTGGAAGCTGAGTCGGATCATGTTATGGTCGCTGCCAGGGAGACTGTTTAAGATATCGTTCTGTGGATTTGGTATCCCCAATATAAATATTAAGTCCAGTACATTGGCGGACCTGGTTGGACTGGTATTCCATTATGTCCAACCCCAGCTCTGATGGAAGAAAGGAAAGCGAGGTGCAAGGTAGACGTTGGGTGGGATGACCAGCGTATTTTCGGTAGGTTAAAATCACCGGCAATAATCTTCTGGCCGTATGGCAAGTCTGATGCGCAGTCAAATGTAGTAGTGATGTTGGTGCTACTTACATTAGACGCATTCGGTTGGTTGTAGATACATGCGAACACTGTGTAAGATGAGGCCAGCAACTAGATTCAGGGCTATTTTCCAATTGTGAGTGGTCTGTAGGTTTAGCTGTAAATGTTTTGCATAGGTATATAATACACCCTCAACCATTTCTGTCGTACCGATCTTTTCGAAATTGGTGATTGTTTGGAATCATCGGAGTAGAGGCAAGTGTATCTGAAGAACACCATGCCTCAGTGACGAGGATCGCTTGTGGGTCATTGATCTGTACAGTTATGTTTATAAAACGAAGTTTGTTGATCATGGATCTGGCATTAATCGGAATCACTGAAAATGTACTAAGTATTGGGAATGGTCACTGTCCATTGTGTGTTCGTCTGAGTCTTTGCGTTCGAGCATGGTGCACATGGTAGGTAGGTGCGAATTTGGTGGACCCGAGTTAGCTATTAAAACGTTTGTTGATAAGCGTAGCATGTCATGTGTGGATATCGAGACAGTTGGGGGCACGACAGGAATCCAGACATTATGTTTAGGTTGCCGTTGGTTTGACAATGAACTAGCTTTGGTCATCTGGACAAATTGGAGGAAGAGTGGGATCAAGGTATTGATCTCTGCCGGATGTATATGATATAGGAATGGGTGCGGGTCAATGACAATGATGACATCCATCCCCTTCGTCGATAAAAAAAGGGTTGTTGGAAGAAGCCGCTTGAGAGGTTGAAACAACATGGAAAAGTGTGGGTGGTAACATAGTTCTACTGGTCGATATTCTTCCATTATCTGTGCACTTCCAGTGATTGTTGTGGAATGTAGGATGATAATTGGGCATAGCCAAGAGACAGTTGTTATTGGTCTCATTCAACATGGAAGGTTGTTTGTCCTGGTGGTTGTAGGAGGTTGGTCGATAGGAAATTTTGGGTGCCATCGAGTATTTAGTATCCATACGTTTTTTAATACAGGTCCCTAGATTGGAAAAGTCATTTTTGAGCGATAGTGGACCATGAATTACATCAAATCGTCTATCCTTGGACGTGTCTGGTTGGTTTGGACCTGGTTGTGATATATTCACCGAGTTAATACTCCACTGTTCCAAGCACTTAGACTTTCCTTTAATCCTTTTGCATGCGGAGTTCGATATAATGGGAGTGTTGTTGCCAGGAATAGGAGAACCCGCTTTATCCGTTCCTTGTGTATAGGGTGTTTCATTGGAGCAAGGAAGGACGGCTTTGGAGCTAGTTGGCAACGTCGTTAGATTATCGATGTCTAAATCAATGCATCTAGTATCTCCCTTGGATGCACTCGTCTTCTGGACGTTTGGCTGAGATTTCTCGAAGAGCTTAATTATTTTTCCGTTGTCCTCGGCACAGTGCCAAGTTCAGACCTTTGTAGGGGTGTCCTATCTGGTTTACTCAAATTGCCGTTAAGTTGGTTGCACTGGCCTAAGAAGGGTCCACAATGGAGGAATCTCTGCGCGACTTCGCTCAAAAATTTGTAACTGATTGGATAACAATGTTTCGGTGTCTTCTTTTTTAACCGTTAGCATTTGCATTCAACGTTAGACATATTACAAGCTTTCACTATCGTTAGTTTTACTTTATCCAGACTCAGCCTGTCCGGAACATTAAAAGCAATCACATTTTTTGCTTTACCTGTTCACTCTTTCACTTCAGAGGCAATTGACTGCCTTGCTTTTCCCATTAGAATAGGATCAGTCTTCTCCAATGGGTTATTGATGTAGTCAAGCGTAATCAGCTTATCGTTGAAGGGTTCAAAGAGTGCCAGCGGTTTTCTCATCTCATTAATTTGTGATTCTAAAGAAAGCAATTTATCACTTCGTTTTGCGAAATAGTTTTAGCCGAGGAACAGCTTCGCTTTTCTTTTAGGGGCCTCGTATTTTATCCGCTTTACTGGCGGCGTTGAAAGTACACTACGCTTAGCTTGCTGAATACGGCGAGACTTCAGTGGGGCCATTGCGATCTAAGCTTGTTGAGGTTCAGACTCAAGTGCCAAGGTAATATATTGATGCAACAAAAACCAAAACCAAAACCAAACCTCGTAGTTAGAGTTTGATAGGTGGGTTAGATTCCACGGCTACATTTGTCGATAATAGCCCCAATTCAACGAACGTGTCCAGATGTGCAACCAATCCAAGATTTCGGACGCAGACGGTAGTTGGGCTAAACAATGAAACCTCCGAAAGTAGCTAGAGAACCTCCACCAAATTTACACAGATTGAAGAATACACCGAAACAACAATGATGGTGTACAATTCACGCAAAAAATCCCGTGTAACAAAGTAATCCGGAAGAAAAATTGGTATACATCACGGTAATCCAAAAATCCGCGGTGTCCCTTGGTACATCCATCAGGTAGTGAATCAGGTTAAGTCTGTCGACATAATTTGCATCGGTTTCAGTAAAGCGTTTAACAAGACAAGCCATGAGGTCCTCTTTCACAATCTGAGAATGTGCGGTGTTGGTGGATCACTGCACCGGTCGATCCGGGACTTTCTCGTTGGGTGGAAGTGAAGGGTACACGTCGGCAGTCATTTAACTGACTCGTGTCCCTCTACTAGTGGAGTACCCCGAGGCGCGGTGCCGAGGCCCATTCTATTCCTAATCCACATCAGCGATCTACCTCAGCTTCTTCGGTCACCGTGTGCCCTGTTTGCGGACGACTTGAAGATCTATAGAATGATTAGCACCCCAGACCACTGCAACCTACTTCAGCAGGACACCAACCGCCTCGCCATGTGGTCTGCGGAAGTCCGCCACCCGGTCAACCCATTCAATTCGGTATTTATGAGTCTGGGATAGGTTGGTGACGACCAATCGCTGCATCCCACACCTTCCATGGACGGTCTAGGTGTACACTTGCGCTGGGATTTTAAGTCCGTTGACAACACGAACAGACAATATCGTGACGGACTGGACGTACTTTGATCGATCATACGCAGCTTCTTTACTTGATCTGAAGAGGTCGCCACTCACGCTTTTTCTTCCATCATAAGACCAATACTGAAGTACGGCTCACTTGTCTACTGCCCAAACATCTGAGGCAAAACACAGAAGATCGAACGGGTCCAACACTTCGCTAGCAGGCTCATTCCAGGTTTACGGGAATTATCGTACCAAGACCGGTGCGAGAAACTCGAACTCTGCACCTTGTTCTATCGTGGAGTGTAAGTCGATCTCATCATGACCTACCATATATTACATATCGGTGACTTCCCCAGGTTGAAGCCGCTGCTTCATTGGTTAACGTCATGCAACACACGCGGACAACGGAACAAGGTTGTGGTGCCGGATATAAGAGGATTGTTCCACTCCATGTGCTTCGAATAGTAAGTGGTAAATGTCTGGAACAGTCAGCCAGAACAAGTTTTGGAGGCTAAATCTGTACAACGGTTCAAAACCTCAATGGATTTCCAGTTCAGCCCAATTCGATTCAGATGGAGATTGCACACTAGCAATGACATCTTGCATTCGTGCAACCTGTGAAACTGTAAGTCAGTCATTTGAAAATGCCACATAAGAACTCGAAAGACGCTTAGCTTATCACGGATTGCAGACCATTTTTACAAGATATTTGATTATATTGCGATATAGTTTTACGGATTTAAATTTCTACTTGCCCCCACATACAATGTTCGTTATTCAAAGTACTAGCCGACACCATGCTATCACGGCTCACTGATCCTCATGGGAAACGAATCGGTGGATATCAGGTGGGTGTTCATCCTAGCAGAAGGGTGCCTTGGTCACCATTTTACTTTTCGAAAGATTTGTTTGGTTTCTCGACTGCGTGTGACCATCCGTACAAATTGCCTATCACGCTAGTGTTCGCTGTGTTTCTGTTGATCGCAGTTGTTTGTGCTAGTGTCTGTTTTCCAAAGGCGTGCTTAAGAATTTCGCCTCTTTCCCAACGCGTTTCTCTCCACCACGGCTCGTGATTGTTTAATCGCTTACTGAAAACACCTGATTTCGGCACAACAAGCGAAGTCCGTTAAAGTCTCCTGTTTTCCATTTTTCCTTCAAATAAGTCATTATGAATTATTTCCTTCCACTTCTCCTGTAGTCTATGTCATACTGGACGGTTGAAACTTGGAATTTGCGACTGTTTTTCAAGCGCTTCTGATTATGCGGATTCGCTTTTGATTGAGTTTTCCACCTTCAAAATGCAAAGTATCGTTCCAAGACTGAACCTACTCACCACCAATTCATATCGTCACACCGAGCAACCGCTGGAAGTTATAGATCAGTTTACTTATTTGGATAGCCACATTTCTTCGGTGGACCATATCACTGAAGAGATTGTTGCATACATTGCTATGGATCCGTGTAGCATTGAAAAGTCTTAGCTTATTAGTTACGGGAAAGATTTACATCACTGCGATGCGCTTGATGGATCTGACTCCGCAGATGCGCTGTGGGAATGTTACAAGACTGACCCTATTTGGTAATCCATTCTTACCAAGTGTTATTCCTATATGATGGACGAACCGGGAGCGTAAGATAAAAGTTAAGCAATGATACTCCTTAGAGAACTCGTTGCATATCACTCGAGTACCATCCGAGCTCGAATCACCTTCACTGACTCAATCCTGTGCACCACAGAACTTCTACGTTTCATCACCGACTAAAATCCTCCGCAAAATCGGATCGACTCCCCATATGGGTCAAAAGCTCACAAAAAATCGGCGCAGTTTTTCTTTTCTTCCATACCACAGACATTACACATTTGCGACTCTTCCATGATACACATAACAGATTTTAGATGTCCCGCTGGTTTGTTATCAATTTCGCACACAGACTCATTTGCGCCTTATCCGCCTTGTCAGAAGTGTGAGGCGTAGATTGGCACTGTGCGTTATCCATCCCCTATTCTTCCATTGAACGTCTTATCTCGAACCACATGTGTTTTCGATAAGGCATCCTTTCCCCTAGGTATGTGTGTTACGATAATGGTTTTTTTTCTCGTTTCGAACTACCTTTCTCGTGTATATCAAGGGTTTTCTATTCATTCTACACATTAATTAAAGTTGCGAAGCACCCCATCTGTCGTAAAGCAATGCGGTTTACTTAAGTGACGGTAAGAAAGGAAGAAATAGAAGAAGAAAGAAAAAAAGAAACATTGACGAGAGCACAACAAAACAGAAATATCATTATGCTTCGTTTTATCTTAGGCATTGGCGACGAGGTCTTGACTGGAAGGAAGACTAAGCAGATTGCGGAGGGACAGCTCACAAGTCAAACGTCTTTGAAGTCGGCTCTTCGCCATATCATCAGGTGTCTCAAACCAAAGTTGTTCATTGTGTTTCGCACCCTAACCACGGAGTCGAGAGGCTCCAACCGAGACCAACTTCGAAGTGTGTGCGTCTCCTTTCCTCTTGAGAAAGTTATCCAGCCTCCGGTCACACCAACACCGCATGTCGTGGGAGTCTGTGTGTTTACATGCGCAGCACCTGCTCCAACCATCGCAGCCTGGTGCATGACATAGTGGTATAGATCGATTAATGTACTCTTCTTACTAATGTGGTGTACCCGTCAGATGTGAGATAAGCTACACGATATTTCTATACGCTTATTCCGTTACGCAACACTTAAACACTTGCCCACATTGTAAGTTCACGGTGGAATGACTAGAACTCGATCGCCTACCTAACATCTCAAGACGCGTCACACCTACACACTCCGACTCCGGACCCTGTCAACTGACTCAACAAAATCAGTCGGTTTACTTTCCGGGTAAACTGCTTACGTTTGCTTGTATGTATATAGCACAGCCCAAGTCATCTGAACTCTGACATCAAAACTGATCGTTTAACTTTGGTGACGACGTTCCTAATATCACTTGAAATCTGGACTAAGGGGTGGCACATCGTCCCTTCCCTGTGAACTTATCCAATAATGTCTATTCCGCCATCCCTGCTGACCTTCGTTATCTTGCATTCTGAACAACAGTTTGGTGGGCATATTCTAGGCCTTGAGGTGATAGATCCTTACAGCTTACTGTGAAGCTGTTGATGTTTTGCTAACGCTGTTGCTGTGATTCTTACCATACTTCTCCTTGATTTGCACTTAGTCTGAATTTATTCAGATTTCACCTTACAGATTTTAGTTCTTCGCAAGTCATTTAAGATCTTCTCCAATGCCACAGTTCTCTGATAGTGAGTGTTTTCACGAATTCCTGTTTACGGAGTTGTTTCCCCCTATAGAAGAACATCACCGCCCTACCTCGCAATTTTCCAGGATCCAGATGATAACCGATGCTTGATAGCGAGAATGCACGTTTGCAACATTACATTAGCGGTCGTTTTTTCTTGCTATCACGTTGTTCCGTAGGTCTTCACCATTCTGACAACCATTTTTTGAACTGATCCGCAAAATTTCCTACTTCTCGTTTACCGTATTCATACTGATGCTATTATTATAATCACATAAAATAGCGGCAGTATGATAATAACACTATCCCAACTCACTTCCCCGACACTCGACCATGAGTACGGTTGCTAGGTAGAATGATAAATAAACAACTGCTACGGTAAAATAGTGTTTATTTAGGTGTTTCCGTCTATATGTACAGTCTGGTTTGCGTACCTGATGGGGGATATCGCACAGCGGGGTGTTCACTTCAGGCTCTCCGTGTCGCCGACCGGTCCGGTCATCTGCTGCCCGAGGTATGTGCAGATTTTCAAAGAACGATTGTTGCGCAACCTTAAGTATTGACAGGGCACTTGCGGCCTCGTTGGCACGACAACTACCACAGTACTACATCAACTAAGTTCCGCTGTCCACTGTCAAACATGCGGCTTTCCAAACAGTGTTCGCATTGTTGTGTAAATGTCCAAGACGTAGCATGGCTGTCATCCAAGTACTCAACTGTTTGTATGTACCGCTGTGTACTTTGCTGTGCCCATGAGCTATTTGATAACGATCTGCATTGTACGTCTCGGGTGCAGCCATTCGGTGCTCTTAATACGATTGTCTGTGCGCCGTCTACTGACTAATACCATGGAGCTTAGTGATGGGAATCACGGCCGAATTATAATACGAAGAGGAAGATGATTTAGCTCACCGTCTCTCTATGCCACCGTACAAGACTCCACTTGGGAAGGTAGTAAGAATAGCATACGTCATTATGGATACAACAGTGTAGTGGACAACACTGTGAAATCATCGCGAAATACAACCGAGTAAAGTAAATCCAATAAACGTAGGTTATATGTGGCTCATCTGTTCTTGGCAGGTACAACAAAGATACTACGTTGTATGCAGTCAGTAGTTAATCATCCTAGAGTGAAACTGTACCCAAGCGCGACTTACATGCACGATAGAATAAGGATGACACCAAGAAGATGACGGAGATGGGGTAAGCAACTTTAAAAGTTAGCAGGGAAATTGTGCGATAAATTCCACTGATTTTTATAAGCTCAGCTGTTAAAGTCCGCGGTGAAAAGACGGGAATTATAATTATGCTCACTTTAACGAATAAGTAGAAGCATAGCGGAACAATGATGAATTATCCTCGGTGTGTGCTATGCATATCGTCTTTATATTAACTGCAGGCTATTCCTCTCCGAGCCGGTCCGATCGTCTCTTGTCCGTGAGGTAAGCGAGAATTCACATGTATGTGGAACCACCAGGCAGTCAGTCGTGTGTGACTGTTTATGGTCCCGTTGATCACTCTTTCTCCGCGCTAGCATATCTCGACAATGTCATCAGTGCCGAGAGTGTTATCTGTGTCCAAGCATTTCGATTCGCATGTCATATCATCTTGTTGTTGTCAGTGAATCAAACTTGATGACTTGTCTGAATCTCAGTGCGTGTGTCTGAAGGCGACAGCGAAACACTTATTTGACCTGGCCACATTGGCATCACATTGCACCGCGCAATACTCCACTGTGTCACACGAGATGAAATGTAATCTGACCCATCTGTCAAGTGGGAACCTAACTAGTCACGAGTAGACGTTGGCGCTACCTGTAATTTGGGCGAGCCCCCGTTTAACATCGAGTGATTAGATAGTGGTGTCACGCGTGTGAAAATGCGATCCGTCTGGCAGGCGGTAATGTAGCGCTTACAAGTGTTTCTAAATGGCTACCACTTGGTCATTCGACATGATTTTGCTTGAGGTCCCCTGGTATGGTTGCGAGTAGAGATATTAGTTGACATACCAAAGGTCCCTGATTCAGTTTGCATTGTCAATGTTACGAGTGGGCATTTGTTCACACTTGTGTATGGACTACCACAAACTGAATGGAGAAACAGTCACCCTCTTGAGCACTAACACTACGAACATGTGCGTGTATGGGTTAAAGTGAAAGAAAGACAGCCATATTCCTCTAGTTTTGTAAAGTCGCACGTACAACTATAAGCGACCACTACAACCATCGGTTGTTAGTTAATGTTTGGATGTAAACCTAAATGGCAGCCACCCATGGTTGGGGGCATCCGGTTTCGGATTTGCCTGTCACTGTGGCCAGCCACCAGACGCCTGCGACTACAGAGGGACCATGGATGGTTTGCGCTGCATCACCTACAGCTCCATCCACACCCCTCATATCCATTGGAAACCCGAGGGAATAAGACCGGGAGGCATGCGGATGGGAGCCACGTTCGATCAACAGAGCCGGCCCACACTGCTTCACAGGCAAACACATGCACGCTGTATTTGGAAATCAAGCGCACACAAAGCGGTGGTTGGACCATAGTCCGCTCCACACTGAGTGCATGGAACCACACTTCGAGCCTAACAAGGGCACAAGGACTGTGCACCCCGTCCCCTCCAGCAAGGACCAACTGTCTCCCAGAGTTAGTATGAACGAGGTAGTGGGTAATAGACATGTACATCAAGCGCAGCCACACCGGAGATGTCAAACGACAGTCAGTCATTTGAAACGACAAGATTAAATAAAATAAATCCAATAATGCATACAGATACAATGGCATAACTCTTCGCTAAACTAGCATATGAAGTAAGTCGGTTAGCAAAGAATCCGCGATAAGTAAGAAATGTCCACAAGTTAATTAAAAATGCTACAAGTTACCGAAGATAAGCGCAATTAGCGTAAGCAACGTGGCCAGCTAATAGAAGATTATTCAGGTAGGCAGAACAAACCAAATAAAGTGGAATGAAATTTAGCCAGCTTAGAATGACCCAGTTTAAGTGCACTTTGGTTTAGCCCAACTGCGGTCTGGAAGCATCATGAATGCAACATCGTCCTCAGCACCCATATGGTTGGCGGCATCCGGTTTCGGATTTGCCTGTCACTGTGGCAAGCCACAGGACGCCTGCGCCTACAGAGGGACCATGGATGGCTTGCGCTGCACCACCCACAGCTCCAACCACACACCCATATCCAGTGTAAACCCGAAGGAATAAGACCGGGAGGCATGCGGATGGGAGCCACGTTCGATCAACAGAGCCGGCCCACACTGCTTCACAGGCAAACACATGCACGCTGTATTTGGAAATCAAGCGCACACAAAGCGGTGGTTGGACCATAGTCCGCTCCACACTGAGTGCATGGAACCAGTCTTTGATCCTAACACGGGCACAAGGACCGTGCACCCCGTCCCCTCCAGCAAGGACCAACTGTCTCCCAGAGTTCGTATGAACGAGGTAGTGGGTAATAGACATGTACATCAAGCGCAGCCACACCGGAGATGTCAAACGACAGTCAGTCATTTGAAACGACAAGATTAAATAAAATAAATCCAATAATACATACAGATACAATGGCATAACTCTTCGCTAAACTAGCATATGAAGTAAGTCGGTTAGCAAAGAATCCGCGATAAGTAAGAAAAGTCCACAAGTTAATTAAAAATGCTACAAGTTACCGAAGATAAGCGCAATTAGCGTAAGCAACGTGGCCAGTGTATAGAAGATTATTCAGGTAGGCAGAACAAACCAAATAAAGTGGAATGAAATTTAGCCAGCTTAAAATGACCCAGTTTAAGTGTACTTTGGTTTAGCCCAACTGCGGTCTGGAAGCATCATGAATGCAACTTCGTCCTCAGCACCCATATGGTTGGCGGCATCCGGTTTCGGATTTGCCTGTCACTGTGGCAAGCCACAGGACGCCTGCGCCTACAGGAGGACCATGGATGGCTTGCGCTGCACCACCCACAGCTCCAACCACATACCCCATATCCAGTGTAAACCCGAGGAATAAGACCGGGAGGCATGCGGATGGGAGCCACGTTTCATCAACGGAGCCGGCCCACACTCCTTCACAGGCAAACACAAGCACGCTGTATTTGGGGAATCAAGCGCACACAAGGCGGTGGTTGGACCATAGTCCGTTTCACACTGAGTGCATGGAACCAGTCTTTGATCCTAACACGGGCACAAGGACCGTGCACCCCGTCCCCTCCAGCAACGACCAACTGTTTCCTGGAGCCAGTGCGGACGAGGTAGTGGGTAATAGACAGGTAGGCACCTTGTCAACATGCACATCAAGCGCAGCCACAGCTGGGGTGTCAAACAACAGCCAATCATTCGAAATGCCGATATCCATTAAAGTAAACGCATATGACGACATAAATACTCGCTAAATGGGCATATAGAAAAAATTGGTTATAAGTGAATCGGTGATAAGTACAAAATGTCCGAAGTTAGTTAAAAAATACCACGCGATAAAATTACGCAAGTTTACCACCATTTGCGTGAGCCACGTGTGCAAGTGAGGAGAAGATTATCAAGTACGCAGAACAAACCAAATAACATGTAATGAATTTTATCCATATTAAAAGACCTGGTTTAATTGTAAGTTGGTTTAGCCCAACTGCAGTGAAGAAGCAGGATGAATGCAACATCATCCTCAGCACCCATACAACCATACATAATCACTGACCCAGATTCATCTACGGCCCCAGTCTTGGTTTGACCAGTGCAATCCTTACCCATTATCATCTCTTTTTTATCTTGTGTGTTTGTTATGTTTACTAAACTGAAGCTAGTGGCACTATGACCTGTGTGTCCATTGACCGGCCTACGCGCTCATCGATCCTCGTTCCTTAGGACCAGTCAACCGCTCCTGGTGTCTGTTTATCTGAGGGCTGCTGATGGTTCACTTGCATGGGATTTTTTTGTATGCTTGTTCATGGTCACACACTGGGCTTCTGTCCACCGAGACCAATATTTCCCCATGTTGCGTGGTCACGAGTTAGGCCAGGGTTCCATCGCGAATCGTCGTGTGATTCAGCACTTGCTCCCCACTGCTTGATCTCTTTTTCTGTCTGATTTTCTGTGCGCGCATTTGCATGTGTCCCATCTGCAAGTACACGTCTCGGACCACTGATTGTGTTACCTTGGTGTGCTACACCTGTTCGCTTTTCAACATCACCGGTAATATTGCACTCGGCAGAAGCTGCTCCTGTATCGATGTTTCCATTTTTTGGCTCAAATTCACTTACAGGTAGCGCAATTGAACTGTCTATCCTTTCTCATTCATGTACTGAGCTCATGTGTGACATTCTGTACTTGGTTGTAAAGCGGATCAGTTATCCAACAAAGCTGCGTCTTACGTTTATTTCGGTCATGTGGATGACAGCATAGATTACGCTGCACCACATTATAAGTAATCACCTTGACCACTTGAGGCGATGGTTTCAGGCTTCTCAACAGGTCATCATCATCATACACGTTAGCTAGTAGTGGGGAACACCTCGGCTACTGTGTCGCAATATATAAAGGAAAAAAGGAAAATAAGTACAACAGTTGCATGCCAGCTGAGCTATCAGCAACGGATAGGCATCGTTCCGGTAAGCTACCAGCCGGCTACTAGGCAAAAAGAATAATTATTGTGTTTTACGCTAAGAAATGAGATCGTAGGTGGAGGGGGAGGCTAAAAGGGATGGGCAGGGACAAAGAAACTCACAGCAGGAACGCCACTGAGGCCGGCTTCTTGCCGTGTCAGCAAGTGTATCCAACCAAACGTGTTCACCGTCTTTTGGACTCCAACCAGGGAGCCGTGACGCTCCAACCGAGGCTAGCTCCGAAGTGAGGGCTTTCATTCCTCTGGACCAAGTCATCGCTTGGCCACCCCTCCTCTTCTTCCATCCACATCCTCGGTGAGCAAACAACACACGTTGCGGGAGTCGGTGGGCTGGCATGCGTAACACGTGGCCCAGCCATCGGAGTCTGGTGCGTGAAATAACGGTGCTGAGTGGTTCATTTCCTTTTCCTGTGCCGTAAACAAGGCGTCGAACACGCTCGTTGCTCATGCGGTGTTCCCACTGCTGGCGATTCCGTCAGGGACGGGACACCCCTCAGATGCTACTCCATACGTCACCAGCTGCGAGGGCGTCTATTTTTCTGATTATTTTCTTCAACCCTTCATTTCTGCACTCCTTTCTTTCTCTTTCTAACTAGCCCTCTTCGTTGTGGGGGCACGGTGATGCCGACAATCAACACGAATCAGTCAGGTGTACCGCAAAAACCACTTCCTGCCATTCCGACCACCCAGCCAGTTGCTATGCCGCCGGAACCTGCTCCTTTGACGAACCCGTCAACACACGCTGCGGAATATACTCCCCGAGGTCACAAATTGCATAAGTGAGTTGCGATACATACGGCTTTGCGCTGATCCGGCATTGCGTTCGCACCCAGCTTAAGTGCGATTATCTGTTTTGTGTCTGACTTGGGTCATCGTGCTGACTCACTCTTATCTGTCATATCTCACTGTATTATCACGTTTGGTTTTGACAAGCTGCATTACGGCCCATCCGCAAAGCGTTCACCCATACATGCCTGCTGTCATGCTCTTTCGATGCTACGAAGTTAGTTGCGTATGCTGGATATTTGTGCCTTGACAATCCATCCTCCCGACATCTCTGGCAGACTGTGCATTGCCCTTCGACTTTTTGGCCTAGGTTTTCTTCGCTTCACTGCGCTAGACAGTGATATCACATACAGTGTTCGGGAGTGGGGGTTTATCTGCTCTAGCCTAGTGCCTGTGGTGGCCACAATTTCCCCAAGTCATTCGCAATTGATTCCCTACTCATTTCACTCCTTGCTTTCTTTCCGGTTGCTTGCCTAAACAATCTGAGCGCCAATGCCGCATGTCCTACTTTCTACCCTTCCGGCGAAAGTGCATCGCTACACTATGCTAATTACTCGAAGCTACACCAGTTCGCTGGTTTGGCGCTGATTGCGCTTTGATGACATCAGGTTACATCACACCTCTTGTCCTGGTCACTTCAATCCTGAACACTCTCAGTGCGTTATTCCGGTGCATTCCGTGATTTCGTCTTACAATCCTGTGAAATGAGAACTCTGTTGGAATTCCCTCATGACCGGATTCTCCGTTTTGATTTGAAACGCCCTTCTATTTCGTTATTATACTACTTTTTCAAGGCAAATTGTCACTCCTAGCATTGCTGAACGATGAGTAGGCGTGCAATCAACTGCTCTGTTCGCTTGCAGCAAGCTAGTCGCCTGTTTCGCCTTGTAAATCCGCATTGTTCTTGTGTTTACACAATCCCCTCATAGTCATCATTCCTTTTGCGACGGTGACGACTTCATCAGTACATTTTTCTATTGAACTTCAGTTTAGCGATTACTCCCGGTCCCTTGTCTCGTACCAGCATTTTTCTCTCTTCTTGGAACAAAGAAATGCGAACTGCAGCAGAATTGAACGATGTATCCGTGTACATAAAACGCTATCATCGATTGTCACCTATCCTTGGCTCAAAAATCAATCACCCATTTTGGGGCTGGTCGTATCACCTCGAAGCGATATGTTGTGCTGTTTGTTCCATTGCTGCAACCGTAATTCACGAACTTCCTGTTTTCATGTCCCGGACAGCAAAAGCTTCCACAATGTGTACACACGATGATCCTCATATGTGTGAAAGTCCCCTAAATTACCAGCGACTTCCGGTGCACTTCACGGACAGCAATGATGGGCGCATAAAAACTGACGTCTGCTCACGCATTGCAAAAGCCAGAGCTACCTTCTTGAACCTGCGGCATCTCTCGCGACAAAAGGGAATTTCCCTCCATCTGAAAGGCCGTGTATACAGGACCACAGTGAGGGCCGTTCTGCTCTAGGGTAGTGAGACTTGGCCCCTTCGGTCTGAAGATCTGAGGCGCCTTCAAGTCTTTGGTCATCGTTGTTGCGAAGCATTGCTGGTGTCGGATGGCACCAGCGTGTCCGCAACGATGATGTGCGTAGCGAGTACTAGGTGGTGATAATCATGCTAGCTCCCTAGAACAACAGATAGCACTGAATAAGTTAGCGTTGGCTCGGGCACGTGCTACGCTATGCCTGGTCACCGCTTACCTACGAGGGCCTTGTTCAGTCTACCAGGTGTAGGATGGCGCAAGGCTCGAGGTGGACAGAAGTTGACTTGGCAAGCGGGAAATAAGTCACTGACGGACCAAACTGGGTGCAGTTGGTCCGTCTCGCCTTCCGGGTTGGAGTCCACGTGACTCTCGCTTTTGCTTGGCTCAAGACTTTACAAGACATGGCTCGCAACCGACACCAGTGGCGCGTCTGCTGCCGTCTCCTAATCGGGATTGCCTGTTTAAAGTGTGTTTGGTGCTGTGTTATCTGCGGGGTAATGGCTGATTATGACGCGTGGCAGTGAAAGCCGCAAGGAAGCTGTCTCGCCGATGCCGCCTTATCTTTGCACGATAGCCAGCTGTTTGTGACGGTATGTTGTTAACACAAGGTGTAGGCGCCTTGACCCTGAATGTTGCTTAGGG
>OX104067.1:126362273-126427523 GCA_944474145.2 Dicrocoelium dendriticum | reverse complement strand
GATAAATAAAGTATAATAAGAACACATATGCGAGGCAATATATCTGCGGAGGGGATATAATATAAATTAATTTAAAAAATAAAATATATATATTTATAGATTAAGAAAATATACTGTTAGTGGTGAGTTTAGACACTTAGCTATAAGCAACACGTTAAGACCGACTTCGACCCCGCATCCCAAAATCACAGACAGCAACATTCAGCATATCTACGGTTTGCACGCTGCGGTTGCATTTGCCCAGACAGCTGGTAGCACCAGCCCCATAATACAGTCCCCTATCGTACACGTCCGCTATTTGACTACGGAAGTTACACTGACCGATTGGCTCTCACCAATGCGTAGAGCTTACGTCTCCCCAGCAAAACCGCTCCATGTCGGTCGCAGGAAGACCACACATCAGTTTACGTGCCCGAGAAGCATGTCTAACAGCGTAGTTCACAAAAATAAACGTCTTTCTTCACGAGCAGACAACCAAGAGTGTTCGTATCCAGCCCTCCGTTTCACAACGCGCTTATACTCTATGCATCACAGCGGGACTCCACGCCTAAAGTGTAGTTGCGGGACCGTTAAGTGCACTGGCCCTACAATTCCATCTTATAACCTGATATCATACTACTACAATCTACGTATTGACACATCGTTGACCATACCCTGACGGTGATCAACCCCAGAAAGCAAGCTACCCAACCTCAAGGTTCACCCCAAAAGCGGAGGCTCCATACATGACACCGATCGTCAGCATCGACAACCACCCCGCTAAAAACCCGCGTTATGGAGAAACTTACCGACCCTGCACCCTAAAAACTTCAAAATCATCCTTCAGGTCTAGTCGACCGCTACCAACAAGTGCTGCCTCGTCGCATGACGCCACAGTTCACCTACTCCATATGCTAACTCATGCCTGCCAACACAGACGCACAGCACTGCCAACGGTCTAGAACACGCTTTCATCAAGCATCAGACCTACTCCCCACGAAGACCATAGCCCCATCCAGCCCCCGCCCCTCCTAAAACGACCATCGTCCGTGTCGGGAGGTACGTAAACCCCCGTTCGCTCTCGCGACATAACCACTGATACCAAACCACAGACCATCTCCCCCACCACAAATCGATAATATTACATACCTTTACCCCCAAACAATCTCAAAACTAACAACTAATCTGTACAGACTATACTAACCGAAACATCATCTTATCACCTACGCTACCTCACACAACTGCCATCATCAACTGGTGACCTCATAATCAAATTTTGGATTACGCATACATATTCAACGTTTGCGAATCGCTCCCCCAGACTGCCAGACGCCAAGAACAAGACAAAAAATCAAAAAAGAAAAATACATGTGGTCGGCGACCGCAGACCCATCACATCACGTACTTTCCAGACAAACAAGAAAATCACTCTCCCATCGCATAACCCTCCGAATTAGTCAAACTCACCAAAAACCAAAAAATTTAACACGCTGATCATTTGTTTGCTCTTTTTGGCGTTTTCTGCGAGTGTTTTCCTATTTTCTCGTCTCCACATGCCCCAACCCTGCCCTTCGATCGACTGGCCTACACGAGGAATGTTTTCGAGGGCCCTGAAGCGAACACTAGTCGTTTCTTCGCGGGAAGAGGGTCGATTCTCCGCGGAACGAGGATCGCCTCTTCGCGGGACGATTGTCGTTCCTTCGTGGGACCATGGTCGTTTCTACGTGGGACGAGGGTCGTTTTGGCGCGGGGCGGGGTGCGGCGGGGGGAGAGACCACTCCTAAGCGCACCGTTTGGCAGCAGCGGGGGTTAAGGTCCTGTCGCCCTTTTTCTGGGCTGGCCAGATTTTTGTAGTCCGACAAGCCCGCTCCAACGGCTCGCCGAAATGCATCCGGCCCTACATTCAATAAATAACAAACCATAAACTGCACAGGGGACTCCGACTTCCGAAGGTCCCCAATTACACGAACGCACGCTCTTTTCTACTCGGCACGATTTCGCCTCACGAACCTCGTTTCAACATTCCTTTTCGATTTCGAAGGCTTTCAATGTTCAGCCTTCTAGGGGGAGCTCTGTAGCACCCAAAAAGATAACTCATCTTTCATGTACAATTTACTTGTTGGCCGATTGTACATTACTCCTTCTTGTTTTATTCTTACAACCGGCTCGACACACAACTTCCTTGTAAGTTCCCGCGCTCACGTGTTCGCTCTCGCCTCGCTTCATCCGTCCGCTTCTTGTTGTAGCCCATCGAATACAGTCCGCTGTGTCCGACTCCCATTGCCTTCTGATATCCGCGCTTACTTCCGCGCATCGTCTCTGACTAGTATTAACTAGTCCTACAAGTATGTCGACCTAATCACCGCATCCGCTGCGGATGATTTCAACGTTCGCCTAGACCGTTATCTTGTCGACGTTCATCGTGTTCTGCCCCGTGACGACTACCTGCAGTTTGAAATACCATAACCCAGACTATCTCCAGTCATTAACCTGCCGCTACTCATCAGGCGAAACAGCTTGTTCCTCTACCCCCAACGCTACCGATTTGCATTTGATGGAGACATTTATCAGTTCTGCTTCTCTTCTTGCCCAACTTAGCAGGGGGTGTGGTGGCATGTCACGCTTCGAGCCTGCATGCGTTCTGTCTCGATGCTACATTGGTCTAATGAAGACACAACAAATACGTAAATCCAAACTGCTATAAGGTCGCTTAGCCTTTCTATACGACCCGACTATATTTCTTTATACCTCATGCGTCACGTAAAGTTCCAACCTACCAATGGACAGGACCCAGGAACGCAATAGGCAACCAGTTATTGCATCAACCAGCGGAAAAAATGGGACGCAACCTGACTGCGAATAACCGAGCAAACAGACTCTTAACAAGAAACATAGCCAGTTACAATTTGCCATTCAATGGATTGGTGGCAGTGTTCCAGGACGTGGTGGGTTTTCGCCTGGCAAGCGTTCTCCCTACAAAAAGCCACAAATGTCCGTTTAACAACACTGCAACGTGGCGTATGTGACTCGCCGCCGAATAAAGTCACAGCCCATAACTTTACACTGGCAGGTCAACTAGCGTCACAATTCTACATAGGATCGTTACACTGGGACTTCTACATCTGTATATACTGTTGTCGTTTTACATCCTACCATACGTTGCCCTTTTCCTTACTTGTGTGCGGGCTCTTCCATTACCTTTCAGTGGATCATTCAGGTTTCTCAATCTCTTATTAGCTGAGGTCCCGTATCTCATGACAGCCAACTTATTGTTTCCCATTTTCAACATTGTACAGTTCCAATCATGGATATATGAACAATTTTCTGCGTTACTGTTCCAATTGCATTATAATGTTTGTACCGTTGTACATATCTGATCATGCCTCCATGAGCGTGCCTCGCATAGTCGAGAATAAAATATTTATTTATTTATTTATTTATTTATAACTTTGCTCCATAATATACAATGTTCGAATAGTTAGGTAAGATTGATACTGTGGAATTACTTCCGAGTAGATAGGCCTGATCACCACACTGGCGGGGGAGCACTATTGCTTATAAAGCGCCAGTATAGTC
Source organism: Dicrocoelium dendriticum (assembly GCA_944474145.2). Taxonomy (NCBI): domain Eukaryota; kingdom Metazoa; phylum Platyhelminthes; class Trematoda; order Plagiorchiida; family Dicrocoeliidae; genus Dicrocoelium; species Dicrocoelium dendriticum. The sequence continues at coordinate 126,423,968 of OX104067.1, read as the reverse complement.
ATTGGGAGGCTCCGTTTATGATGAGTAATACGAACGTTCAGGTGGTGTCTTGTTACTTAAGGATGATGGGCAGGTTGGAGATCTTTATATGTGTCTACCGCAGTCCATCGTCCACACGAGAGGAGGACAAAGGGCTCGGTGCACTATTGAGGCGCGCAGTGGTTGCTGCGCCTAATTTCCTAATAGTTGGTGATCTAAACCTTCCTCATGCGGATTGGCAAGGCACCGCAAACAGAGCGGATACATTGGAACAGGAACTGGTTGACTGGATGCATGAGAATGCACTTGAACAATACATCAATATACCGACCAGGAGCCGAATCGGGAGTGCCCCCTCCACGTTGGATGTTGCCATCACCAAACACGGTCGTTTCGCAGAGCTACAAGTGGAAGCACCTTTAGGTAGGAGTGATCACTGCGTCCTCACTTTCTGCCTAAATACCTTGAAGCCTGCACGACATCCTCGCCTCGTGAGAAATTTCAGCCGCATTGACCATATGAAATTGAGGGATAGAGCCCTCCAGGTCAATTGGATCCCTGACCAGGAACAGGCATCTTTGGAACAAAGGTGGTCTGTGCTTAAAACTGGTTTAGTACAACTATTGAATGAGTTTGCTCCTCTTCGTCCTGCGAGACATTTCAGCAGGCCTCGATGGTGGAGGAGGAGAATTGATAGAGCTCTAAAGAGACGAAATGAGAAGTGGAAAAAATTCACTGAGGCCAGGGGCTTTCGACGATGGCTACAGTACACAAAAAGCCGGAATACGGCTATCAAGGTGCAACGGCAGGCTAAATACTCTTATGAGCTTCGGCTGGCTCGGTATGCGAAAACAAATCCAAAGTGTTACTACGGCTATGTTCAGTCTAAAGCCTCCCTAAGAGAGGACGTTGGGTGTCTAAATATGGAAGATGGCAGCCAGGCTGTGGAAGCCAGAGATAAAGCTGAAATGCTGCTAAGAGTCTTTCAGCATCTGCATAGGAGGGACAATGGATGTGCTGCACCATCGCAGCCACACTGTGTCAGCAGTTATATAATGCAGGACATCGTGCTGACTGCGCAAGAGGTCTTTACTGTGATGACTAACTTGAATCCCTTCAAATCAGCCGGTCCTGACGATGTACATCCGGCAATAGTCAAGCCACTAGCTGACATCCTTCAACATCCTGTTCTGGAGCTGTTCAACTTGTCGCTCCAGGAATGCAAGTTGCCACGAGACTGGAAGGAAGCAGCCATAGTTGCAATTCACAAGGGTGGCTCCAAATCGGAGCCCCTTAACTACAGACCCATCAGTCTAACCTGTGTTCTGCTCAAGTGTTTAGAGAAGCTTATAAGAAACCGGATTTGTGAGCATTTGGCGGAACACAGTCTACTTAGAGCAGAGCAGCATGGTTTCATTAAAAAGAAGTCGTGCCTCACTAATCTACTGTGCTTCCTCGATGAGATTACTCGATGTCTTGACGACGGGATTCCGGTAGAGGTCTGCTATCTTGACTTTAGCAAGGCTTTCGACTCAGTAAATCACCGTTTCCTACTTGAAAAATTAGCATGGTTCGGAGTACATCCTAGACTTCTGTCTTGGGTGTCAGAATTCTTATGTGGGAGAACGTTTCGAGTTAGAATCGGTGATGTGAGTTCTAGTGTGGGCGTGGCCTACAGTGGAGTACCCCAAGGATCGGTGCTAGGTCCACTTTTGTTTCTTATGTTTATAAACGACTTGGCTCCTCTTATTGAAGACCCCTGTTACATCCTTGCGGATGACTTGAAGCTAGTCAGCAGGGGCAACCGTGCAACACTGGCCAAGGATATCATCAGTGTGGCAAACTGGTCGAAGCAATGGGACTTGCCTTTGAATGCAAGCAAGTGCCAAATTCTGACCACTAGTAGAGACGTACTTGCAGTTCAGACTTCCTTTGGTCCCTTCCCCTTACAATGCACTACCCAGGCACGCGATTTAGGAGTCATCATGACGAGCAGCTTCAAGCCTTCGATGCAATGTCGATACGCCGTCAACAAAGCGCGACGAGAATTGTTTCGCCTCAGGAGGGCTCTGTGTAATACCAAGCCAGAAGTGTTCCTGCCACTATACAAAGCAGTGGTTAGGCCACACTTAGAGTATTGTGTTCAAGCTTGGTCGCCCTATCTCCGTGATGATGTTCTTTGCCTGGAGAAGATTCAAAGACTAGCAACCAGGATGGTTGAAGGTCAACGGGGGAAGCCGTATGAAGATCGCCTAAAGAGCCTGGGGTTGTTTTCCCTTGAACGGCGTAGACTGAGAGGCGATCTGATAGAAACATATAAGATCATGAAGGGCTTCAGTGCCATCGTGCCCTCTGATTTATTTGAGCTGGCTGATTCTGAACGCTTGCGTGGACATCGCTTGAAGCTCAAACAACAGAGAGCTAGACTGAACGTCAGGGCTAAGTTCTTCTCAAATCGTGTAGTGCGCAACTGGAATAAGTTGCCTTCGGAACTAATGGATTGTGAGACTGTGGTTGCCTTCAAAGCAGGCCTAGACAGGTGCTGGCCGCGTATTTTTCCGGAATTAATATAATCCTATCCAATTTATTCGCATTGTTATCCGATGTTGATCCTTGTAAAAGCAAAGATTGCTCTCGCTTTTGCTTCATTTCTTTTTGCAGAGGCAAGGAGAGGCGATCAAAAGTCGAAGTGCCGGGGGCTCTGGTTCGCTTACCGGTACAAGAAGCTGGACGCTCGTTAGGCGGAAGCCTGTATCGTCCACGGATTTTGACCTGACCTGATTACTTCTATGGCAAAATGGCGTGCACTGTGGGATTAAACAAAAGTAACAAGTGGCATTATTCTGTTAAGTGGTTCAGTCTGGCTAAAGTTTTACAGAGGTTAATAATCTGTTTTAAAAAGCTGTTTGTTTTACTTTATTCTATTTTTCCACTAATTCAATTAATTATTAAGTTTACGTGCGCTTCATCCAATTATGCTCGCTGGGTTCGAGAGTAGAAAGGTTAATGTCGGACGTAAAAAGAAATTACTCTACTGTGAAGCGGATTTCAAGTCTGCGATTTCTGCATTTGACGATACTGTAACTCAAGCCTTCGGGGTTCCCAAACGTCACTTATCACAAGACCGATTGAATACTACTAACAAGTTCGCTCATGAAAACGTAAGAAAACGGATAACCTATTCCTGTTATTATATGGAATTGTAATAACCATATTTAGTCGCAGTGTTCCGATGGTCTCGTATAGGTTTGAGTAACCGCATATATTCAATTCATACTAATCGTTTTAACTACTGCGTCTAATTATTAAACCATTACCCCAGGGAAATTTTTTTTCTTAGCTTTGCTATTACTTTGTTGTCCAGTGAACTTGCTGGCAGTTTATATCTTTAGTAACTACATTGTTCTTGGCTTTGGTTTAGGACACTTAGGAGAAATTTCCCACCCTCCATTCTCAATCTAACCTTGTTCAGTTATATTAAAAAACAAAACATATAGTTGTTCCTATATATTTATCGCTATCAGGTTGGCTGCTTTGACGTTATATTATTTTTGCCATCAATACTTCATCTAATTACTGAACGTAATGACTCCAGCTAGTTTGGTAAAGGTTTAGTGGTTTTTATTGCAACTTTCGCTTGAAATTTATTGTACCAAACGTACAAGTGTGCGCATCAAACACAATTTATACAATGCCCCACCACTTTGCAAGTATGTGGGACATAATTTTTCTTGCACCCTTTTGTGTGCATTTAAAAATAAATTCAATGCAACAATGCGCTTTATGCACCCGTGAAGAGTGAATATTCAGCTACAACACACACGCTGCTGGCACAAATTATATCAAATAAAACTATGACAAATGTATATGGTGCGCCAGCAGTGGCGGTTTCATCCATTCAGTCTGGCAATAAGGAGTTATTTGACTACAACTTGCACCCTCAGCAAACATAATAAATAGAGCACAACTGATATACTGTAAGCCTGTTTGCGGGCATAAGTGGCTTGGTACGTTCTTCTGGTCGAAAAAGTTGAGATGCATTCCTACAGTGCACGATACAAATGATGACTGGCCTCAGTGAATTAATTGGACACCAGTTTTCGCAGGAGCCAACATGATTGGACTCAATGAGGTTAATAAACACTAGTCTAAACATTCCATTGCATTGAGTAAGATACTTCAGTGACCTGTTGATTACTTTGAATTACCCAGGCAAAAGTCTGAGAAATATCAAAGGTGATCAATACGCCCAGTGTGGTAGTAGGCAAGCGGTGATACACCGTAGAATTAAGTAACCAGGCACGGATGATGAGCTAAGTCGGGCAACGTAGAACTTTAGTCTCCTGACTTTAGTGAATGTTTCATTCAGGTGATGCGATCACCTGAGATCCCGGCTTAGTGTAACTGAGATATTTTACGACTGTAAAGAAGTTTTGACCAACACTGTCAATACAGAGGCTGTGCGTCAGGAGCTGTTGATAACAGCCTTCCTTGGCTAGCGCGAAAAAATCATCTTTTCACTTCGTTGTGTTGAGCGAAAGACAGCGAGATTTGGACCAGGAAATGTGGTTGTCCAAGAAGCATTGCAAGTTGGCCGGTGAATCTGTGGCGTGATTATGTATACCAAGGATCACGTCATCGTCATCCTTTAATAGGATGGCTTCTTTAGAAGCGGGAATGGAGTTATTGTGGATGGAAAACAGAAATAGTGAAAAATAGCTCCCTGAAGACCATTCGAACTTGGGGTAAGTGAAGAAGGGCTTTTCCCCCAATCTTGGTAAACTGCAGACGATTAACAAAATAGTCTAGGAAAATAGTTCAATGAAGGTTGAGCTCCTGAAACTAGCAGGTCATGTAATAGCAGCTCGCGGTTTACACAACCAAAAGCGTTGCTGTAATCTACGAACAAGATCCAAGTGGGTTTGTTTTTGCTATCGAGTAATAAAAACTTGGCGTGTATAGACAAGCTAATGCATCCAAGGTAAACCATGAACTTCGGTAGCTGAATTGAAAAGGATCATACAACTTGGTTTGAACAATCATTTTACCAACTATGATTCTTTCTAATACGTTCAAAGCCACAAAGGTACAGCCAGTGCGCCGGTACTTACAGGTTCCTTTTCTGGCACGAGTGTACTGCGGGTGCTTTTCCAGCAGTCTACTTGCTGGTGTTGATGTAGACAGCTGGTGTAGAGTTCAAAAACGGTACTAAGATGTTGGCATTCCTTGAGGACTATAGGAGATAGTCCGTCTTGTCCCGACGCTTTGAAAGACTACAGATGTGTTAATTCCTTGTAAAATGTTACACTATAACTGAGTAATGAAGTTTCTGGGTAGAGTTGCAACAGTAAAATGGTAAGCAATGCCGTAGCATATATGTGACCACAGGATTTGCCGTTTACTTTCTCCACTACGAGAGCAGTGTGTGTGAAACTTCCAACGACTCTACGCAGCTTCTCCATCATTGCTCATGTTTATCGGCGATTATTTTTTTCCACGTATAGTTTAGATAGAAACAGGGTTGACGGGGTCTATTTTTCTATTTATATCCGCCGCAACAACATTACTGAAGCGCCGACTTTGCGCTTCTAGGGCACTTATTGCTCACCTAGTAGTCCTGCTACAAATAAATAAGATAGAAAATGAGTCCGAAATAAGACAAAATACAAGGAGCACACAGAAGCGTTGGGAAGCGCATTAAGCGAAGCTGAAAAGCTCCAAATGGGCAGACCACTAAGGTGTCTAACTGGTAGGTGTGAAGAACTGTATAGAAACAAGGTGAATAAACTTAAATTACGAGGTCCACTCTTAGTAATTAGGGGATTCAAAACGGATAAACATCCGTAGAAAGCCAAACTAGAGTGGTATAAAGAGGTTTGTGTGTGCAAGCTCAATACGCAGTGCGCGGTGGTTGGTGATAACTTGTCATTAAAATGGTGAGAGAAATATGCAGTTTTATTCAAGTCAAAGTAAGACTTAAATACATGCAAGCGAGCAACTTGCTCGCTTTCCTGATAAGACGTCTGAATATTATTGTCTGGGTCTCTGGTTCGGGTCGAAACATGTGTCGGTGACCTTGCAGCACCGATTGCCCATTCACGACTGGTGTTGCTTTGGTACCGTGAAGCTTCGATACGGTTTACCATCATACCTTTGATGTCGGTACTAATAAACGGAAACACAAAAAGATGCCTATTTCTGCTACTTTTGTTTCGATTGTCCCAGAGATGCAATCCTTGTTATCACTTCTTAATTACTTCTGTATGGTTGTCGACCGTAATAATCATATTTAGTTTCTCTGCAGTAAAACAACAGGACGCTAACTTACTGTGCCTTTTCACATGGCTAAATTTGACCACCTAGTTTGGTAAGGTGCCGCAAGTAATTCTTACGAACTACGTAGATTTTATCATCGTGCATCGCCGTCTTAATGAAATTAGTATAAATTGCTAAAGGACAGTGTTGCCTGTGCCTTGTAGAAACCTTTGAATAAGCGCCTAAACTTTAGTAAGGCAGGCAGAATCCATGCTGAATTTACGATTCCTTAATGCATGCGTGCACCCAAGCCGTTTTCACTATCACCTTTGGTGGGAAAACGGCGACGTGGGCTCTACCCAAAAGCAAAGTCACTAAAGAGACATGCATTTAGGTAGCTGACTACTATGCGTGTTAAGATTTCGGTGTTGTTATGATTTCTTTCGTAACGGTGGTCACGGTCTGTGGCTTGTCTAAAGATCCAAATCCACCATTTTGAGCAATATGTGTAACTAGTTAGGCTGAACATTGGAGCAAGAAAACAAAGAAACTCATCTTGTACACTTAACGACCAGACCCCGCAAATGACTTCTCCAAAGGAACCGGAATGGTATGTGTCTACCCTTTCTAGTGTGGTATTAAGCTCGACACAGTTGCATGTGTTATCATTAGGCCACAGGTTTTACATTCCATGTAAGAAAATAGATCAGTTGTCTTTAAAGGCGCAGTTTGAAAGGGCAATCGCACGGATTAGCGACCCTTTTCTATCCCCATTTAATGACGTTGCTGATCTAAAAAAAGCCTACTGTATAACAGTCATAAAGACACTACGGTTAAACCATCTAGTGACGGTATTTTTACAAGGGGTAGATTCACTTATGTTAAGAGTTACGAATAAGTAACGAAGTACTAATTCCCATGCCAAACAAGATACTTGGCACGGTGCTAATAGATAGGGTGGATTATGTCTGTAAAAGGTATATAGCGTCGCTTATACCGGGAGACCAGAGAGCGATTCGAGAAGACAGATCGAGTTGCAGGGAAACCTTTATTGGTACAGTAAAAGATTCTTTGTTATCTAGTTATAAAGAAACAACACCGTGGACGCTTTAGCTAGGGGAATGGAGCATGCACAGCACACGGGGCAGCCGCGAGTTGCAACAGAAACCAGGGCCAAGCAAAAATGACGATGAGCAAGTCAAGCATTCGAACTCAGCAATCAGTTCAACAAACCACGCAGGTTGCCTAGGTGTACAATGATAGAATTTTAGTTAGAATTTTACACAGGCAAACCGGGGAATCTCCAGATTGCTATAAAGGTCGCACATTCTTAAAGACAGACATAAGCTCCATAAACTCGTGGCAGGGAAGAACAACATAGGAGAATTAGAAAAACAGTTTATCGGCTGTCTCAGGCAGCTGTTACAAGCTTAACTCATCACAAAGAACGAACAGGAAAAGCTGAAGCCTCCAAGGGGACAACTCCAGGGACTATCTGGACTTCCTAAAGTTCATATGGAAATTGTCTTAATGCGACCAATCTTAGACAATGGTGGGTTCTCACCAGCATTTGTTAGCCAAATGGACAATATAGGCTTTGCAGCTGTTAACTACTACGGTTTGCACTTACTGCGTAAGAGCTTTGAATTCATTGGAAAGGTATTTAAACTCAACCTAACTAACGACTGAAATCATTTGATGCTCAGTTTCTGTTTACAAAGATTCCACCTCTCGATACGGCAGCTTATATGTGCCGGCTGACGAGGCAACTGCCAATATACGCAAACTTTTCGGGGTATTGGCTAAAAGAGCTACTACTTTGCTGCACGTTATACGTTCAGTTTGCATTCAACGGTTAAATGTACCGACGATTGATGGAATAACCTTGGGATCTACTTTGGGGCCATAAGTAGCTGACATCTCTATAACGAAATTAGAACACGGCACATTTAGCAAACACATCAGAGGAATTGAAATTTACGTACGCTTTGTTGACGACACCTTCGTGCTTTGCGAATCCAAAGGGCGTGTTGCAGTTCTTGTAAGACTTCAACAGCGCACGTTAGAGTCTGTGCTCTACCTGCGAACAAGGATACAGATTACCTTTTCTTGAGGTAAAAGCCATCTATATATCGGACGTATAAGGTAGCAGAGATGTACCAAGACAGCACACATAGACGGGGCATGACACTAATTTTTACAGCGACATACTTTCGCGTCATGAGAGCAGTTTAGTCGAACCTCATTTCTTCTGGACAAGCAGTGGGTACACTCCGGGTACCGTTGAAAAGGTGCTAAAGTGAATCAGCAGCGCACTTAGGGAAATTGTTTAGCGTGACGAATTTGTCATGAAGCGTTGGTAGGAACAAAATATGAAGTCACCACAGAGCATTGCTCCTAACATTACTTTACATGCATTCACTATTTGATGGTGATTCTACAGCTGAAACCTCATCTCGATACCTGAAAGATACTCCTAATGGAACTTATTACGCGGCCTGATTGAGAAGTATGTACTACAGCAATTCATTGATTTCAAAACTCCAGGCAAATAGGCTGTCCTTGTTACCTGTTTTTGTACGCGTTTTTATTACCACTCGAGCTCACATGGTGCACAATACGCGGATCACACTACGAAACGCTTATGTCAGAGAATTTGCGAGCATATCTTAGTGTAGTTTCACAAATGTGAAATGAGGTTTCTAAGTAGTCCAAACGTGTCGCAGCTCCGTTGCTATGGTTATACAGCTTTTGAGCATAACTTTATAGTTATTCGCTTACTGCCTAACCGCTTTTCGCCTGGTTTCTGGAAGTAAGTCTTGTCTCTCACCGATGCAATTTAGATCCACTATCAGAAGCTTAAATTACGTGGGCAAAAGCAATCCAGACGTCCGATGCTACTACCGCTGTTAACAGTTAGTGTTGCGTAGCTAGTTGGTTGCCACATTTGCTATTTACTTTGAACCACTGAAGTTTAGGTAGTACTGTTACCTTAGTTCGCGATCACAGGAGCCGGCTCGCCGAGGTCGCTTTATCTTTGCACGATAGCCAGCTGTTTGTGACGGTATGCTACACGAGGTGTGAGTGCCTTGACCCTGAATGTTTTCTTAGGACATTAAGCCTTTCAGGTAAGTCCTCTTTATTTCCCTCTTATTATTCTTTATTCCCCAGGTCATCATGGTTGCATGGCAGCAAAGCAGCAGTTGACTGGTTGTTTTTAGTACGCTTGCCTTACCATATATAAGCCTGTCTTTAGCCATGGTTTTTGGCCTTACTGAATACTATGTGTTAGCAACTGAAAATAAAAATCTGTACAATTCTAGAACAATCTAGATTGAAATGTCATAAAAGAGGCCTGTACCCCGTGATAATCGAATCATTTGACAATTTCTTTAGTAGCATTTTAGCATATCTGACTTGTAGTTTCGAAGTTTTTACGAATGCAAGTGCAGTGAATCGAATGCGGCTACAATGTAAATCAAATGTCGTGCACTGTTGTACAGATTTAGCCTCCACGACTTCTTTTGGGCGACTGTTATAAACGTTTGCTACTCTCTGTTCAAAGCACAGGGAGTAACGTAATCCTTTTATATCATTATCTTCAGCATCAGTACACGTTTGCTGAGAGTGAGGAAAACACCTCAGCTAAGGTGCCACCACACAAAAAGATAAGGGACTAAACATTACGCTACAAATTACACTAACAAAACTGTCAAATATTCTTATGCGTTTTTTATGAGATCGGGATTGGTGAGGGAGTCTAAAGGACGGGAGATGGACAAAGGAACGCACAACACGAACGCCATTGTGGCAGGTTCTTTGCCATGTCGGCAAGTGTGTCCAACCAATCGGCTTCATCGTTCTTCGGACCCCAGCCAGGCAGTCGATATATATATATATATATATATATATATATATTATACACAATCTGTGGTACAGATATTGTGCCATCGGTATCATGGCTGAATAGGAGAACAATATGAATAATAAGAAAAGAGCAACAACAAATGCTTTTTTGTCCATTTTACCACTCACAGTCTCGAAATGAGGGTTTTACTTCCTCTCGATTAAGTTTCTGCTTGGCTTATTCTCCTCCACTCCTAACCACACCCACGGCGCGCAAACAATGCAAGTCGCGGGAGTCGCTGTGCTGACATGCGCAACAGGTGGCACAGCAGTCGGAGCCTGGTGCGTGAAATAAGGGTGCTGAGCGCTTCACTTACTCTTCCTACGCCAAATACCCTACGCCAAACACGCCCATTGCTTATGCGGTGCCCACACCAGACATGAGCTAAGCTGCGAAGGCAGCGATGATCGCATGTGACAAGCCTCTTAACATTTGGTGACTTGATGGGCCTGGTTTCACAACCATATAAGAGGGTTGAACGGACGGCTCTGTTATGAATGCTGCCCTTCAGGACGTGAATAATGTCGCGTCGGCGTCACAGGTGATGGAGATTGGCAAAAGCACCTCGATCTTTTGCCATACGGTTCGTAATCTCAGCTTCGTTCCCACGGGTGTTAACATAGCTGCCCCTGTGCTTGAATTTCTGCAGAACTGCTGGTTGATCACCCCAAAAAGTTAGCGTAAGGATGGGATCCTGCCAACCTTGGAGAATTACGTTACCTTTCGATGGAGCAAAGCATAGCCCGAAACAATAGGTAGCCAGTAATAATCGGTCCATTGCTTCTTGGCATGTTTGGGAGCAGTCACAGATTAGGGCGACATCGTCCGCATATTCAATGTCAAGCGGTCGCTCATCAGGAAGTTGCTCCACACCTTCTAGGTAGTGTCCATCAAATGCTGTTTACAGGACTTCCTCCACTGCGAGTTTAAATAGGAAAGCTGACATCGGACAACCTTGTCTCAAACCATTGGTGATACTTAACTATGGCGACTGTTTGGCATAAACCCTTATTCTGTTCAAACCGTGCGTGTGCTGCGCTTTGATAAGGTTTACGTATTTAACAGTCACATCTTTCCTCAGCAGACAGTGTCAAAGAGCACATCGATCGACTGAGCTGAAGGCACCTTTTATGTCAAAAAACACAAGATTGGATTGCCAATATACATGACGGTCCTCCAAAAATTGCCCCAAGATCACGCTGTGGTCGACGCAGCCTCGCCCTCGAAGAAACAAGGTTTGATGTTCACGGATCGGAGTTTCACGGATGCCAGTCAGTCTATGGAAAGTGACAAACGCAAGCAATTTAGAGACAATTGAGAGCAGCTTGATTCCTCTGTGATTGCCGCATTCCGAACGGGAGCCTGCCTTGAAAATTGGAACAATGACGAAGCGGCTCCAGTCTGTCGGGACCGAATTCTGCTCCCAAATTTTAACTAGCAACTCGTGTAACACATCTACTAGGGCAGGTCCCCCGAATTTGAATACGGCTGAAGGAATTCTATTTGCCCCTGCCGCTTTATGCCATTTCATCAGTCTGCTCTCATGTTCGAATTCTGCGCGTGATGGCGGATTCAAGGAGATGATCCAGGAAGGAGGGAGCTTGCAAAAAGAAAGAGATAACTCAAGTTGTTTACATTGTCTTGTAACGTGTTCCGCCCAACGCTCCAAGCGTTTTGTCAGACTGTGTATCGGCTGTCTACTCTCGTCGCGTATGGTCTCACTGATATAAGGTCTCCTGCTGCTTGTTTCCCGTATCAGACGGAATAACTTACGATGATTCCCAACGGCAGTGGCTGTTTCCATTTTCGAGGCACGAAAAGACAATTAGACTTCACTGTCTTTCTTCAGCCTAGCACGCAGTTTTGCTCTGAGATTTTTGCGAGTCGCATTGTAGTTGCTTCCAGCCGGAATACGTCAGCTAGCGTTCATAACTTCCAGAGACTGTCCAATGTCCAGTTTGGCAGTTTGATTTGCTACTTGAGTACATGCGTGCTGATAGTAGGTTTTGACGAATATACGACCAGTAATCTTCGACGGTGTTCAGTGGACGCTTAATCATCCCGGATGTCGGCGCACATTGATACACTTTCAGAACACCGGGCTTCGCCAGCTGGCTAGGGTCAATCCGTTGACATCGACATTGCGAACGTCCACCGAAACGCACCCGGAGGTCAGCACAAACAAGTGCATGGTCGGAGTCGACGCTCGTGCTCCAAATCGAGAGACGGTTTTGGACACAGCCTCTCTAGCGGCAAGTGATTGCGATATGATCGATTTGCGTCCATGGCTAGTGCGTAGCTAGTAGGCGCCAAGTCACGCTTCTGTGGGTGCTATGTAGAAAGTTTGTGCTCGCGAGCGAGTGCCGGGCATCTTCACACAGCTGTAGTAATCGCTCACCATTATCATTACAGGAGCGTACATCATGTTGGCCGCCCAGCTGAAGCTCATCAGAGGAACACCTTCAGACTTAAGTGTTTGGATGGCCATCCAAAACCACAATATCCGTGATTCTTCTGTAAAGAAGATCGTGAAGTTGTTGATAGAAACCATCCTTCACCGAATCAGTGCTACCGTTTGTAGGGGCGTGGGGCACAATGACACACAGGCACCGTATTTCCCCGGGCAATTTCGTAGGATGAAACGAACCAGCTAATCTAACGGCGCAAACCCGACTGTGGACTGGGATCCGATCGATCAGAGCAGCTTCATCCCGGGGATACAAAACAATCCCGATGCCAGTTTGGCCGGCGTTTGAAGCTGCGTCATCACCAGTCAGGCGCAACGAGAATGTGCCGCCAGCGTTGCATGTGGGAGATCGCAAAGTAAGCACGAAGCTCAAAGCTTGTCGGCGGGTTTCGGATAAAAGCAAATATTGATCGATAGGGTCTCTAGTGTTCGGGAAAGTGCTGCCTGTTGGCCCACCTGCAACAAAGTGCGCGCGTTGAGGCATGCCAGTCTTAGCACAACTCGAGGGATCTAAAGGGACACGGATGGACTGACGTCGTTCGCTTGGTTGAACTTGGACTTGTCGACCGGGTTGTAGCGACGATCTGCGAAGGTGTGTGAGTGGAAACTAGAAGATAAGTCTTGTATCCCGAAAAAGCAGCAGATCAGCGCAGCCCCGGAACGTATGTATGGAGGAAACTGTCGCACACACGCGCAGTAAAAATAAATCGATAGAGGTTCGCATTGCAACCAATCAAATGCAAGATCACATGATAGGCCAACGAGAGGTTAAGCGACTCGAGGGCAAAAGCAAAGCAAAGTATTTGGACACAAGATTGTCTCCTCCTCTGTAGGTAAAATTATAGGCACTACATGTCCATGAACAACCTTCTTTAATGTCAGCACCCCGAAGAATTGTCCTGGGGTATTATCCATTAAAGCGTATCGGTAGACAGGGTGGCGTATCCGACCGGAACCTCGGAAGTTGGTAGTTTGTACCAAGCACTGTGTTCTAGGTGTCTTCGTCTGTTCAAAAGCACGCTAGGAAAGCGCTGTATGCAGCCGGCTTGCATCCACCTTTGTCCCATCGGCCAACTTGTAAGTTCCTGGCGAGCACTCAGATTCCACACGGGTTGGCGGTCCGAATACATTACCTCCGTTCAGGGAATTGGGTAGTCTCACACGAAAAAATATCACTGAATGATACGTTTTCCCAACGCGTCTATATTTAACCTTGTAAACAGCCCGGCTTTCGGATTCTTTGTGATCGGCAGTATCTTCGGATGTAAAGGCTGCATTTAATCGTTCGAATTGTCCTCCCCAGCATTAGCTCCGACTGGGGCCTATCCGCTGCAGTATGTGGAGTGGTTCTGTATACCTCCAATGCAGATACAAACGCATCACCCCAGGATACTCCCGAAAGCCGAAGAACTTGTAGCGATTCTTTCAACGTACGATTAAGTCGTTCGACGAGTCCATTCGCTGCAGGATTATAAGGTACATTCCTCGTGTGTCTGATATCATTGCGTCTTAGGAATTCAGCATACTCATTACTTTGAAACTGTGGGCCGTTATCGGTGCCTATTTCTTCTGGCAGGCCGTATCTTGCGAACAAACAAAGGAGCCACTTTATGATGGCGGCTGTAGTTACGTCCCCGCATATAATAGCCTCTGGTCATTTGCTGTATAAACAGATAGGCGCTAGCACGTTTCGTTTCGGCGGAGGTGCATTGGCAAACGGACCCATAATATCGATGGCAATTTTTTGCCCATGGCTTCATTAGATACACGATAGTTTGAATTGGAGCATTCAGAGGATTCCCACTCTTATCGGATTGTTGGCAAGCGTAACATTCCCGGATAACGGCTTCGACGCTGGAATTCAACTTTGGCCACAAATAGTATTGTCGCATCCGAGCACTTGTTCGCACAATCCCTGGATGACCTTCATGCGCACATGCAACCACCATAAGAATACTCATTTAAGAGTTTCAATGAAGCACGGGCAATGCTGATCTTCAGCAAAGCAAAGATTCCCATTTCATTAATATGAATCAATATCAGAAATCATTTCAGGGTAAAGAATTCTTTTCGGCAACTCTCATCGGACCCAAACGTTTACATAACAGTGATTGTGGAGATAGCGTTTAGAGGGTTGCCTATTCCGGGAGCCCAGAAAGCGATTCGAGAAGACGGATCGAGTTGCAGGGAAACTTTTATTGGTTAAGCAAAAGATTCCCTGTTAGCTAGCTATAAATAAACGACACCGTGGACGCTCTAGCTAGGGGAACGGATCAAGCACAGCACACAGAGCAGTCGCGCGTTGCAACCGAAGCGAGCGCCAAGCAAAAATGGCGATGAGCAAGTAAAGCATTCGAACTCAGCAAGCAGTTCAACAAACCACACCGGTTGCCTAAGTGTACAATTAAAGAATTTTGGTTAGAATTTTACACAAGCAAACCGGGGAATCTCCAGACTGCTACATAGCCCTCTCCCAGAAGGGACTGTGTAAGCAGTCCTTCGATCTACGTGAGGACTGTCCGTCGCGGGCCAGCCTTCTGCGAGACCAGGTTGTGAAACCCGATGCAGCTGCTGGGGGAGAACCATGCAATCGGACCCTAGCGGGCTCCCACCCGTGTCCTCCCTACGGTGTCGAAACGGTAAAAAAACTGTTTGTGGGGGGGACAGTTAATAAAGTTCACGTAGGCAGTTGAGCAGGAAGATTGTTGAACTTCCAGTTGGCGTGCGGAGATCCAGCGGAAAGTGAAACCGAGGTGCAACCAACCGACGGGGTGTATATGAAAAGCAAATGAAAAAGCAGCGTAAGTGCATAGCAATACACAAAAGAGTGTAAAGCGAAAAACGTGCAAAGCTGTTTTGGTGTTTTCAAAAGGTTTTGCTCTTTTTTGGTAGTTTCAAAACGTTTTGGTCTTTTTTTGTAGATTTTCAAAAACGTTTAGTAAGAAAAGAAAATTTCTAAGGCACGTTCTACGTAAAAAAGTAAGTGCGAACGGAGTCCGAAAAACGAACCTTAGGTTTGAGCTTCCTACCGCGTTGATTGAGAGTAGGGCGGGTAGGAGTGCTGTCGGTTGTGGTTGTCGGTTCTGCTGGAGCGGACTGACTCGTCTGAGGTTGCGGTGCCAGCTGTGATGGCACAGGCTGGGAAGGTGCTTGTTGCACCGGTGAGTCAGACTTGTCGAAGAATGCTGGCTTGAGTCGATCAATGGTGATCGTCTCAGTGGTGTTGCGTCGTGGCTTGCTTATGTCGGGATCAGCTTGGTGGGCAGCAGCCTCGGCGGCTAGATCAATGTTTGTGCCAGGCGATAAGCTGATCTGCTGAATGCGTGAAAGCGCATCCGCGACGGGATTGAGAGCACCTGAGACATGACGTACGTCTGTCGTAAACTGAGAAACGTAGTCTAGGTGTCTAGTTTCCCGCGGCGAGTACTTGTCTGTTGCGCCATTGATTGCGTAGATCAATGGCTTGTGGTCGGTGAAGACGGTGAAATGTCGACCTTCGAGGTAGTGACGGAAATGTCGGATACCTAGGTAGATAGCTAACAGTTCCCTACCGAAGGTGCTGTATCGCGATTCGGCAGGTTGGAAGCGCTTTGAGAAGAAACCTAGGGGTATCCATCGATGGTCGATGAGTTGCTGAAGAACTGCACCGACGGCAGTGTCGGATGCGTCAGTCGTCAGGGAGAGTGGCGCAGATGTGTCTGGATGGGCGAGAAGCGCTATGTTGGAGATAGCGTCTTTAAGCTTCTCGAAAGACAATTTAGCGTCGTCTGTAAAATGAAAAGAGCGTTGTTTACCGCGCAGCAAGTCAGTCATTGGTTGAACAATGCTCGCGCAGTTAGGTATAAAGCGTCTGTAATAGTTGACCAGACCAAGGAATCGGCGTAACTGCTTGAAGGAACTAGGAGCAGGATAGTCCTTCAGTGCCTGGATTTTGTCTGGCAGGGCTTCGATACCAGAGGCAGATATGCGGTGGCCAAGAAAGTCGATGGAGCTTTGGCCAAGCTCGCATTTATCGGGGTTGACGGTAACCCCATGCTGTGTTAAGCGCTGGAAGAGAGCGTCGAGGTGACGAAGATGCTCCTCGTCAGAAGAGCTGGCGATGAGTATGTCATCTAGATAAGGATAAACGCCTTCGAGTCCTCGTGTTACCTCATGAATGAAACGCTGAAAAGTTTGGGCAGCGTTGCTGAGGCCGAAAGGCATTCTGAGGTACTCGAATAGGCCGAATGGCGTGATTACTGCGGTTTTAGCAATGTCGTCTGGCGCCACAGGTATCTGATGGTAGGCGCGAACTAAGTCGACTTTGCTGAAGATAGACTTGCCAGCTAGAGCTGAGGTCAAGTCGTGCATGTGCGGGATAGGGTATTTATCCGGGACGGTAAGTTTGTTAAGTGCCCTGTAGTCACCACAGGGGCGCCAGTCACCGGACTTCTTCGGCACCATGTGTAATGGTGATGCCCATGGACTTTTAGACGGGCGGATGATTCCCAGTTCGAGCATTTGCTCGAATTCCGCCTTCGCAGCTTTGAGCTTGTCCGGGGCTAGTCGGCGAGGGCGGGCCGAAACAGGTGGGCCCTTAGTGCAAATGTGATGCGTGACGTTTGACGTCACCGGAGGCAACTCGTTCAGGACGCGAACGAGTTTAGGGTGCTTGCTGAAAAGTTCTAGAAAAGACTGTGAAGCTTGAGGTAGGACACGAATGGGAGTGATAGCAGCCACGTTGGCGCTAGTCCCGATAACACTGAGCTGTGTCCTAGAATCGATAAGCTTCTTCCGTTTAGCGTCGACGATGAGGTCGAAGCGTTGCAGAAAGTCTATGCCTATGATGGCGAAAGGCACAGCAGCGATTGTAAAAGGCCAGCGAAAGGTTCGCCGGAGGCCTAAATTGAGCGTTAACAGCTTTTCGCCGAAAGTTGCGATTGGTGTGCCATTGGCGGCACGCAGCTTGGTCGGCGATGGCGAGACGACCTCATCTGAGCTACGGGGTATGACGCTAACTTCGGCACCAGTGTCGACTAGAAACTCGGTGCCGGAAGTTAAATCCCTAACGCGGATGAGGCGACTTTGGTGTTGGCCGGTCGCGTCCGTCGCCGTTATGGAACGGCCGAGGTTTCCCTGCTTCTCGGCAAAGGTGCAAAGTTTGACACATTTACGAGCTGCGGTACCAAAACGCTGATGGTACCAACAGCTAGCTTGCCTGTTGCTAGACTGAGAACGTTTGCAGGGCGATGTTGAGCGGCTAGGACGACGACGGGTCATAGTAAGCTGCTGGACCTGGCGACTAAGTGTCGCGACTTGTGTTTGCAGGGCTTCTATGGTTGACTGTAATCCAGTGATAGAAGTGCCCTGGGACGCGACGGCATGGACCTTGCTGGAGTTGGCCTGTGGCTGTGATCGTTCAATAACTCGATCCGCTAAATCTGCTAGTTGAGTGAGCGGAACGGAGCTCACTGTAGCGAGAATCGCTTGTGTGTTTTCCGGTAGCCGTTGTAGCCATAGTTCACGAAGTAAAGTCTCATCCATGGTTGAAGAACCAAGGAGTTGCTGCATCTCTCGTAGCAGGGTTGAGGGCAGTTTGTCGCCCAGCTGCAGATCTCTGAAAAGCTGTTGAAGGCGAACTTTCTCAGAGGGCATAACACGCTTAATCGTGGCCTCTTTGAGAGCCTCATAGCGGTTTTCGGTCTGAGAAATGATGACGTCACGAACCTGCGTTGATATCTCCTTGGGGAGATAGGACAGGAGCTTGCAATACTTCGCGTAGTCGGAAGTGATTTTGTGGTTATAGAACTCGGCCTCAAGAAGAGCGAACCACAAAACAGGATCCATGTCCCAAAAAGGTGGAACTGAGAGAGATACAACACTAAGCATAGACTCTACCTTATGGTCTACAGATTCCATGATTTGAAAAAATGACGCGAAAAATAGGCTATCGTTTGCAAAAATAAACCGGAAAAAATGAAAAATAAATGGAACGAGCTCACCAGAGAAAAGTTCCAAATATCCGGCGCTGAGGTTGATCCGGATTCGGGGTCACCAATTTAGAGGGTTGCCTATTCCGGGAGCCCAGAAAGCGATTCGAGAAGACGGATCGAGTTGCAGGGAAACTTTTATTGGTTAAGCAAAAGATTCCCTGTTAGCTAGCTATAAATAAACGACACCGAGGACGCTCTAGCTAGGGGAACGGATCAAGCACAGCACACAGAGCAGTCGCGCGTTGCAACCGAAGCGAGCGCCAAGCAAAAATGGCGATGAGCAAGTAAAGCATTCGAACTCAGCAAGCAGTTCAACAAACCACACCGGTTGCCTAAGTGTACAATTAAAGAATTTTGGTTAGAATTTTACACAAGCAAACCGGGGAATCTCCAGACTGCTACAAGCGTCAACTGGGGCTGGGATTGACTTCTTGACTGTTTGAATGACCAAAATCGATAACTTGAGACAGAGATAGAAATGGTAGACCAAGTAAACTAAATAAACATGTGTACACAAGGCTCAGTAGTGCAATGTAATTAAATAGGTAAGATAACAGCCAAATAACTAAGTAACGGTGTCCGTTGGCCAAGGTAGTAGTATCGGCCGTATAAATCGTTTTTGGACACCTAATTCCGGCTTTAGATGGTGAATGTACATAGCCTCGGCGATGGATAAGAGCTGTTTGCGGAATCCTTGCCAATTACATGCTGTCGTGTGCACGTTGTGTTTTGCCCTGGCTTATCTCGTTCGCTGTGATCACTGTGACGCGTGCTGCCATCGTTATCAGTTTTTCCCTGCGTTTTTCAGCCATTGACAATCTTTCGTGCCTTCAGGTGGACACCTATCGAGATTATATGACCTACCTAAAGTTTACAAGGAAGGCGCCCCAATGCGTCCAATCTTGGACATGGTGGGTTCTCCTCAGCATTTGTTGGCCCAATGGATGGTGGCGAAGCTGCAGCCGTTACGGAATTTGGTTTGTACTTACTGCGTGAGAGACACGTTCGAATTCATTGAGAGGATATCTGAAAGCAACCTTGTTAACAAAAGGATGGTATCATTCGATGCCCAGTCGCTGTTTACAAACATTCCATTGCTCGAAACCGTGGATTACGTGTGCGAGTTTGCTCGGCGACTGCCCATATACGCAACTTTTCCGGAGACTTTGCTAAAAGAGTTGTTACTTCGTTGCACGTTAAATGTTCAGTTCACTTTCAATGGTGAAATGTACCGTCAGATGGACGGAGTGGCCATGGGGCCGCCTTTGGGGCCGCTGGTGGCTGATATATTCATGGCGAAATTGGAACATGGCCCACTTGCAACGCACATCCGTGAAACCGAAATGTACGTACGGTATGTGGATGACATCTTCGTCGTTTGCAAATCCGAAAAGCATGTGGAACAGTTGCTGAAAGCTTTCAATGACGCACACAAGAAGCTCCATTTCACTTGTGAACACGAACTCGGAAACCGGTTACCTTTCTTGGATGTAGAGGTTATCCGTAACTCAGACGGATCATGCAGCAGAGAGGTACACAGAAAGCACACATGGACTGCGCAGTACACTAACTTCCACAGCGCAGTACCTCTACAGCACAAGCGGAGTTTAATCAGATCTCACGCCTTCAGAGCGCGCAGTATTTGTACACCGGATACCGTCAACGAAGAACTACAAAGAATCAGCGACGCCCTCAGGGAAAATGGCTATCCGGATAAATTTATCATGCAGCATTTGAAGGAATGTAATCGAAAGCCACCTAGGAGCATTGCTCCTAAGAAAGAGCTTTTCATACATATACCCTTTAAGGGCGATTCTGCAGCTGTTACGTTATCCAGGCGCCTGAAAGATGCTGTCGAGAAAACTTATTTCGCGGCTCGCCTGAGAATCGTTTTTCACTATAAGCCGTTGCTTACAAAACCCTTGAAGGATAGACTACCGCCGTTGACCCGTTCAATGATCATTTATCAGTACTCGTGCTCCTGTGGTGCACGATACGTGGGTCGTACGACGAGACGCCTATCTCAGAGGGTTCGTGAACACATCCCCGCATGGTTTTACAAAGGCGAAATGAGGTCTTCAGACAGCTCTTTCATGTCGCACCTCCTTGAATGTGGCCATACAGCTTCAGAGAATGACTTCAAAGTCATTTACTCATTACCTGAACACTTCTCCTAAGGATTCCGCAAACAGCTCTTATCCATCGCCGAGGCTATGTACATTCACCATCTAAAGCCGGAATTAGGCGTCCAAAAACGATTTATACGGCCGATACTACTACCTTGGCCAACGGACACCGTTACTTAGTTATTTGGCTGTTATCTTACCTATTTAATTACATTGCACTACTGAGCCTTGTGTACACATGTTTATTTAGTTTACTTGGTCTACCATTTCTATCTCTGTCTCAAGTTATCGATTTTGGTCATTCAAACAGTCAAGAAGTCAATCCCAGCCCCAGTTGACGCTATCTCCACAATCACTGTTATGTAAACGTTTGGGTCCGATGAGAGTTGCCGAAAAGAATTCTTTACCCTGAAATGATTTCTGATGTTGATTCACCATAGGAATAATGGTTGCAGGGACCACGACCAGCTCGCCTCTAATAATGCAGTTGCTCACAGTAGAAAGCTCGTGTTTTAGGGTATAGTAAGTTAATAACTCAGGTTGGATCTTGGTACGACTTGGCCATGAAGTGGATATGTACTCCCGAAACTTCGCTAGGACAAGGGCTTTGTCAGTGTGCTCTCGTATCATGTCAAATGTTATTGTAGGTGTTCCGTCTGAGAGCTGCGATATCATTTTGACCTCCTCGAAGTCCTCGTTTTCCCATTCGTTGGACAGTGGGGGTCTCGACAAGGCATCTGCAAGTTGGTTAAAACACCCTGGCACGTATTTTATTTCCTAATCATAGTTCAATAAACATGAGTACCAGCGACTCAAGCATACCGACTTTTGGCCTTTGTTACCGCGACTTAGTTAAGTTGTGAGAGCAGAATGATCCGTGCATAAAGTGAATCGACTTCTGAATAAGTAAAAGTGCCACTTCGCACATGTCCAGACGCATGCGAGGGCCTCCTTCTCGCCGGTGGAATAATTTCTCTCAGTATCAGACAAGGTACGTGATGCGTAAGCAATCACTTTCTCCTCGCCATCGTGCAGCTGGGACAGAACTGCACCCAAGCCAAGGTCTGAAGCAGTGGTTGAAACAAAGGTTGGACAGTGCTCATTGAAGATCGCTACCGTGGGTGTGGATTCAACCATCGCTCGTATGGTCATGTAAGCATTGTCTTGTCCAATGGCCGAACAAAATTCCTGAGTTTGGCGCGTCATCCTTCATAACGCTCAGCAATAGTCGCAAAATTCGGTAGATGTTGAAGGTAATAAGAAATGTTTCATCTGTGTAATGTTGCGTGGTTTTTGACAATCGAGAATGGCTGTGGTGTTCTGCACATTAGGCTTAATACCCGAGGTAGAAATAACATGTCCAGTAAACTTGCCCTCCGTTATAGCGAATTAGCGTTTGCTGGTATTCAGGCGGAGATTTACTTCATTCAGTCTATGCAGCACATTATGAAGGTTTTTCTGATGTTCGGTGCGGTTACTATCAAAGACACAAATATCATCCATATACACAACACATTCTTTGAGATTTGTTAACGATAGCGTAATAAATTTCGGTCAAGCTGCTGGGGCACTACTAAGGCTTATTGGTAGCAATTTGTATTGCTACAAACCGTATTGCGTAAGGAAAGCAGTCAAGTGTCGGCAAGCTGGAGTCAGTGGCATGCGGCACTTTGCAATGCGATTATCCACCTTTGAGAAAAGTTTGGCGTTTGATAGCTTACCCATCAACTCGTCGATAGAAAGCAGAGGGAACTTTTCCACAAGTATATGTCGATTAAGCGCTCAAAGGTCGGTACATACACGAATAGAGCCGTCTTTCTTTTGAACTTCAACTAGTGGATGAACCAATTCAGAATACTGTATAGGTTCTATCAAGTCTTCCGTGACCATATTTTTAAAAGCTTGCGGCAGCGCTTCTCGCTTGGCCAGAGCGATGAGCCTAGGTTGAGAAATGCTGAACGGTTTGTGATCCGAGCTCAACCGAATGCGGTGCATTGATTTTGGGACGCTACCAATATCCGGAAGAAAGATATTTGGGTAACTGGAACGTAGCGAATGAAGGTTGACGCTGGCAATGGTCATTCGGCTGAGGCATGGTGATAAGTTCAATAAGACCGTGGCATTACGTCCCAATGGAAGCTTACTAGCAGTTTTAGAGACGTAAACTTCAACTATACGCTTCATACTGTTTATAAGAAACATTGAAACCGTAGCACAACCGAGTATGGGGACATCACCATTGGAGTAGCTGCTGAAAGTGTAAACGGAAGGAGGTATGGTTAGCTGATTAAAATGCTGTTTGTAAAAACTATATGGTACAACTGGGGTTGGTGACACGGAATATAATTCCATATCTAGACAAATGGTTTTGTTGTTAACATCAAAAAACACACGAGTATCTGGCGAAGGCAGTTTGGGTTCCTGAGTTGGAGACGAAAGTAAATGTTTGCATTCATTAACAACATAAATAGGTTGTTCAGTGGTGACCAGAAAAGCACTGGAGTTATTTGCAGAATCAACTAAAGAAATGGCGCGGGAACGACAAACTCGAGCAAAATGACCGGTCTTACCGCAATTCCGGCAGATTTCACTCTTTGCAGGACATAACTTATCATTTGCACGATGTTCAGCATTTCCACAACGGTACCAGTTATTTCTAACTAAGGATCGCGTCAGAGAGCGTTTAGAATCCAAACGGTCCTGTATTAGCGAGGAAAATTTTATTTTGTTCCGTCACTGCGAACTTCGCGCAAGCCACGTCACAGGCCCTGTCCCATGTGAGCTTTTCTGTGTTCTCCATTAAGGGACTCTCTCTGATCAAAGAATCCGTGAGACCAGAAATCAGTTGTTCTATTAGCATGGTTTCTCCCACTTTTTCCTAGGAATACTATTGTAGTCATACTTTCTCAAAGAACAAACAAGACGCGAAATGAATGCATCCACTGGTTCATCAGATGCTTGTTTCAGCTACGAAAACTTGTACAGAAAAGTGTAGGTGTTCACTCGAACACCCCAATGTCTATCGAGGGCCGAGAAGGCCTACGTCAACGTGGGTTTCTCCAGCACGTTTAGAGCATCAAATCTACGTCGACCCTCTGAGCCAAGGTGCAAGTTCAAAAGCATTAAAGTATCCTCCGTTTTCAGTGTCACGGGTGGATTGAGAACTAGTAGCACAGAAATATAATCTGAAAAACTAATTTCCCTATCTTCCCAGCATTATGCATTTTGGGTAACCACAGATTCAGTCCAGAACGGTGAAGGGGCAGTGGCATGCAAAATATCGGTAACACGCGACGCCAATTTGCTGTATCCCGAAAAAGCAGTACACCAGCGTAGCACCGGAACGTATATATGGCGGAAACTCTCGCACACACGCGCAGTACAATTAAATCGATAGAGGTTCGCATTGCAACCAATCAAATGCAAGACCATATGATAGGCCAACGAGTGCTAAATAGCAGTGTGAGTAGGTTACGCGACTCGAGGGCAAAAGCAAGGCAAAGTATTTGGACACGACAATAAGCAACCATTGAAGCAAGGCTAGGGAGCGCCAAGCATTGAGGGGTTGGAAATGGGGGATAAAAGTAAAGTTGGAGCGGGGTGCTAAGGATGAAAAAGCGCAAGAATGGAGATAGGAAGACGGGAAGACCTGAGCAGTAGCATCCGAACCCCTATCTACCCTGCTCGATGAAGCAGATAGGGCGCCATGCATTATCCTCTGCGACGGCCAGAGCATCAAGAAATTGTTAGAAGAATGGTGCTTTATATTGCATGGACAGGATCCTCTCAGTTTGCCCGGGTCTAGACAGGAGAAAGATTAGGATTATCAGCCAAAGCCTTTGGTTCAAAGAACTTACCGCGAGACAGCGGGGTTTTAATACTGGACTATTGAGCGACCGTTTTATGGAGTAAGGAGCCACCCTCACTCAAACCTCCAACTTGGAGGGCCAGGAGACTAAGTTTGTCGGACCAATCATCATCATCATACACGTTAGCTAGACGTGGGAAACACCTCAGCTACTGTGCTGCAATGTCGGACTACTAACCATTGACTAATCTTGTATGAGTGGATCTGAAGGTGCAAAAAGCACTACCCAGCCTGCTTCAATGGAGCACTGAGGCGCACAAACTATCGCACTACGTTAAGGTCCAGTCTCATCGCGATGGATCGTTTTATATCCGGCGCCCCAAGCTTCTACCGGTGTCCGCGTGCGTTGCATGGCGTTCGCCATTGAAGTAGCGGCTTCAACATGAGGAAGTAATCGAGGTGTATTATACGGTAGGTCATCATGAGATCGACGCGCACCCGAAGCTAGGACAAGGTGTAGAGTTCGAGTTTCTCGCACCGGTGTTTGTACGATGATTCCCGTATACCTGGAAGGAACCTGAGAGCGAAAAGTTGGACCTGTTCCATCTTGTGTACCTCGCCTCAGATGATTGAGCAGTAGGCAGATGAGCCGTACTCCAGCATTGGTCTTATGATGGGAGAGAAGAGGCGCGTGACGATCTTTTCAGACTAAGTACCGGAGCTGCGTTTGATCACCCAAAGCAGGTGCAGTTCGTTACGATATAGTTTGTTTGTGTTATCATCAGACTTTACATCGCAGCGCAAGAGTACACCTAGGTCCTTCACGGAAGATGTGGGATGTAGCGGATGGCCGTCTATGGTGTAAATTCGGCCATCACCGCCCTTCCTCAGGCGTATAAATACCGACTGGGAGGGGTTGACCGGGTGGCAGGCTTCCGCAGACCACATGGAGAGGCGGTTGCGGTCGTGCTGAAGTAGGCTGCAGTCGTCTTTGGTGTTAATGTCTTTCCAACTCTTCAGGTCGTCAGCAAACGGGGCACATGGCGACCGAATAAGCTAAGGTAGTTGGTTGATGTGGATTAGGAACATAGTGGGTCCATCATAGTGCCTTAGGTTACTCTTCTAGTAGAGCGACATCAGTCAGTTAGATGGTCGTCGACCTCTACCCTCCCCTTGCGCCCAACAAGAAATCTTGCATCTATTGTTGCAGTGATCCACCAATACCGCACAGTCCCAGCTTGTGGAGAAAAACCACATGGTTTACCTTGTCAAACGCTTTACTGCAATCGATATTGATTACGTCGACAGACTTCCCCTGGTTTACTGCCTGCAACCATTCATGCCTCGTTACCAACAGGTTGGTAATGCATGAATGGCCTAGCATAAAACCGTGCCACACGGGGGTCAGCACGTCTTTTGAATAGAACAGCTTCAGTACATCCTTCTTCACGATCTTCTCCGCAACTTTAGGCAAACTAGGTGTCAGACAAATCGGCATGTATTTGTCCACTTTGCCGGGTCACCATCTTTCGCAATCGGCTTAAGCCCTGAGCTTTTCCATTCGCTCGGCAATGAACCTTCGGATAGTGACTTGTTGTGTAAGTCAGTCACAGCGAGTGATATGAGGGCCGATAGGGACTCGTGAGTTATGTGGTGCAGTCCATCAGGGCCAGCAGGTTTGTTGCCTTCAACTTTGTTGAGTAGTTTATACATCTCTTCAATACCGTAAACCAGACTGTCGCGTTCGGTAAGCGCGTAACACGGCAAACTCGGTGCAGACACCTGATCATTTATAAACACGGAAGTGAAGTGTGTCTCCAAGGCGGAGGCACGCTCAATGCAAGAGGTTAGGAGTTTTTCGTCCAAGCCCTCTAGCACTGACAGATCACTTGCTGGCTTGAGGTGCTGCTTCACGTAAGCAAATATTGTTTTATAGCTGTCTTTGCGGTGGTTGCGAGCTGCTGTTCGAAATGCCGGCGCTTGCGTGTTTATGCACTGTTATAAATACTTCGCTGTCTCTTATAAGCCTTGTAATAATTGGCAGAGTCTGACAGGAGGACTTTTCCCACAAGTTGCGCCGCCGTCTGGCCATTTTACCATAATCCTTGTTGAAATAAGGCGGCTTGGTTGGTCCAACTTTCCGACGCTTCAGTGGTACAAACTGAGAACACAGTAATGTCAGTGGTTCTCTAATAACAGTCTAACAGTCTTCCACTGATGCAGTTTGCGGAAGAGACCAATCTATTTGGCTCGCGGCTTGAGTTAGACCGTCGAAGTTAATTTTCCAGTAGTTGTAAGCTGGCTCCAGAGAACGAGAAAACGGTGTAGATCCCCACTGGTTATGAGCACTGTAATTGCTTGCCGCTAAAGGCTGTATGGCCTGAACATCATACATATATTTTTTATAGCTTGTTAACACCAAGTCCAGACCCGAAGGCATTGAACGCAGCGTTATCCGAGTGGGCTGGTACACGTGTTGCGCTGCTCTACTTTCAAGTACTCAGTTCACGAGCTTCCTTTAGACCTCGCAATGTCCTGGCATAACTTTAACTTCAGGCCAGCGTATCCGAGGACTATTGAAATCATCCATGCGTAGAAAATGGGGACAAGTCACGTAGCTTCGGAGATATGACAACCAATCTAAACGTCGGCTCAGGGGACTGCAATAAAATGTACTTACGGGCAGCTCCCGGCGTCTGAGGGGGAACGAGCACCACAGCTGCTCAAACAGCCTATCATCGTTTCCGTGGACGTTCACTACTCTCCCACACATGGGGAACCGAATGTACAGCAAGACGCCACCGAAGGCAGTCGATAGTCTATCGCAGCGGAAGCATGAGTAGCCAGTGCGTTCGATTTCCTGGTCTATTACCTCGGATTTCAGCTACGTCTCCGCGAATCCTGTTATGTTTAGGTGCACAGATGTAACAAATAGTCAGGGTTCATCACGCTTGTTCACAAGACTACATAGGTTAGTAAAGACTACGCAGGCCGCAGCAGAAGCCATCGGGCTTGATTGTAGTGTGAGAAACATTTTTATCCTGATTCGGGAAATGTTAGAAAAGACCCGAAAAATTACAATACGGTGGTTTGTTTCCCCATCTATCCATGTCCCGATTTTACGCTTTCAACACATAATCAACGCTATGTAAACGCTTGTGTCTGAAGACATATGGCCATTTTCTTTGCTGACTGCACTTTGAACAGGTTTGGACGCAATAATCTAAGTAGGGTCGCATAAAAGCTGAGAACAGCTTCACAAACACATCAGCTGTTAGGGTCTTGGAAGAATGACGAATAAACCACAACACCCGGAGCGCTTTGCTATCCGCCTTCTTCCAGTTGTCTCCAGAGTATTGAATGGAACAGTGGACGACACTTAGATCAGTCTGAATAGTCACGTAGGGAACTTCACTCTCATTAATCAGATAAATTGTAAACGAATCAGGCGCTTCGGTACTCATCACTGAACACTTCGTCTAGTTTATAGGTAACAACCACAAGACAGATCATTCCCAGCGTTCATACAGTGCCCATTAAAGAATTTCATGACTCCCCGGGACATCCACTAAATTCCCGAGATAAGGTTATCAGAAAACAAGAGCGATGGCTCCCCAGTTAGGCATTTACGTAGATTAAGAACAACAATTGCTTTAGAACAGAACCCTGCGGGACGCCACCAAGGACGATTTGTTGCAACGAAAGAGTGCTTCGCACAAGTATACACTGTTTCATTCCATCCAGCAAACCTGACTCCCACTGAGGGGCGTGACCAGTTATCCCATACTAAACCTCAGTAAGAGCCGTGAATGAGAGAAAGCCAAAGACCTTAGGGAAGTCAACGCGCAGCAGATCCACTGCGTGTCCACTGTCTACGGCTTCAGCACTCATGAGCTACCAGCAACTTTGTTAGACCCGAAGATCCTTTGTGAAACCCACGTTACACGATACTGGACAGGTTAAATTTATGCAAGTGGCTGTTCACCGAACTTATTTCCACATTTTTCAAGGAATTGAACCACCACGCTAGTCAAGCTGACAGGCCTGTAATTAGACAGTAGATTTTTGCCACCACACTTGAAAAACGGGCAGACCACAGCCTCCTTCCTTCTGGGATGCAAGACACAGCTGTTGAGTGATTTTTAAAAGACAAAAAAGTCATATATCCACTACGTTTCGCTACTAATCTGTGCGTCAGTTTAGGATGAATAGGATCTCTAGGACTAGTAAATACTAGTCCGAGACGGTGCGCGAAAGTAAGCGAGGATATCAGAGGGAAATTAGAGTTGGACACTGCGGACTGTATTCGATGGGCTACAAGAAGAGGTGGACGGATGAAGCGAGCCAAGAGCAACACGTTAGCGCGGGAACTTACAAGACGGTCAAGTATCGAGCCGGATGTAGGTCAACGTGGACGTAATGTTAGGGCGATTAAAACAAGAAAGAATATTGTACAATTGATCATCAGCGAAATTGTACACAAAGATCAGATTTATCTTTTGAGGTGCTACAGATCTGACCGGAAACACTTAGTTAGATGCACCTCTTTCAGCAACCGGAGCATTTGAGACCCTGTCGCCCTAATTGCGCTCAGAAAAGAGCTCTCTTGAGACTAGTTGTCTGCATGGCATTCTTTTTTCGAAGACAAATACGCCTGAGTCCTGCTCACAAAGCACACATGTATTTCCAAGGAGCTTACAAGAATAAAACCAAACAGGGCTAGTGTACTGATACTCTTTTAGCAATCGCACTAATAGGATGCGGAGATGCTTTAACAACACCTCTCTCTCAGAGATGTTGAATCGGTGCTTAACAAGTGATACCATTCCCGGCCTTTGGAAGTCATCCATAACAACACCAGTGCCTAAAAGTGGGTCTTGGAAATTGTTGCCAAACACATGACGGTCCGTATTGCGAAAAGTGCTGGAACATCTATTTGTCATCCGCATTTTCACAGAAATCCTAATTATGATGATATCAGACCTTTTGCCTAGAAGCAGGGCGTTCTACATTGGATATCGTTTGCTATCTGTTGCATTCCATTACCTTTAACTTGGCTAATAGAGATAATGGTGTACGGCTCCTATTTGTGATTGCACCAGCGTTATTGGGAGCATGGACAGATCCTAAGTGATCAACATTTTGTCCGAAAATGGCACCGACATATGTGTGTACGCTGTGTTGCGTAAATACAGTACCAATCGCATCCAATTCACGCAACTATGCGGCAGAATATCTTCGGTACTCCAAGTCAATTGTGGTATTTTGTAGGGAGCCAACCTCTTCCCTTTCTGTTCTCCGCCTATGTCGAAATGCTTTCTACTCTATCGAACTTCGTAGATAGCATATCTGCTGATGACTTTTTTCGGAGTTGGCGAAGCCCAATCATCGAGGGCTCTTTCAGACTTCAACGAGGGTTAGATGAACAAGTGGATTGGTCGAGCTCCTGGTCCCTCGCTCTCAGTCATTCCAAGTGTTGTGAAATAACGTGGTGTTTTCTACATCTTAACAAACTTCCCGTTATTGTACATATCCCCTACCCATGATTATGGGAGGTGAATGCACACATCGTTTCTCTACGGTTAAATATCTTAAAGTTTCTATCTCGCAATATATCTCGGTTTACACACGTTCTTTAAATGTAACAAATGTTAGATGGCTCTCTTTTTACGCCCACAGGCTCAAGTTGATTTCCGTCTCCAGCGTTCGAAGTATAAGGTTTTTAACCGCACCTATGCTCCCTCATTAGTTATAGTGTTTACCGGGTATTTTCTTCGGTCTTCTTCAAAAGATTAGTTCATTCTTGCTCGGTCGCTAAAATTTAGTTCTTGTTGCTCTGAATTACGGAAAGAATCGCGCATTGATTTCATGGTTAACAAGCATTTTGATGCCTACATCAACATTTTCACCCAGAATTTTAAATGACACCTCACCCATATACCTTTTATTCTAGCCAGCACTGTATCTACATAGTCCACACGGTCAAACTTGTACTTTTATATTCTCGTACCACGTTGTATTGAAACTCTATCCTGCCTTACCTATCACGCTTATTAATCGATCCGTCGGGAATGAAACGCCGATTTCGTGACCGGATGCTTTCTTGAAGATGCAATTGTTCGATCACTGCTGTCAATTGTCATTTCTCATTGTTGCTTTTGTCGTATTACATCTTGCAGTTAGCGTTAAATGACTGAAAATGCGCCCCAAATGGGTGGATAAGGCTGCTTTTGACTTGACTTGGCACATACCTTCTCAGTCGTTATAGACATTGGTCCCATCCGTTCAAATCAACAATGGAATTAAAAAGAGTCGGTGCCACAACTTTGCTTAACGTATGCGAAGAACTGCTTCGGATTGGTTTGGGCAGTGTTAAACCGAAACAGGACCCACCTAAGAGATAGCTTACAGTTATTACGAAGCACTCGATACCTGTCAAACCTGCAGGTCGACGGAGCTGCTCGATACGTTCTCCAGTATGTTGACCGCTTTTTCAACAGCCCCTTTCACTGCGGGATCTCTCCACAAATGCGTGGCTCTCGACTCCGTTTTTCAACAGTGGGATGTGAGGTACAGAAACATTGACGAGATAATCCATGGATTTTCCTGGGCTACTATAACAGTTTCGATCTCAGAGATTGGACAAAGTGTCTTACATCACTTGAAATTGCCTGGCCCCAAATGTTTGAATGCCAAGCGTTACTAGTCTGGTAAGGCCTAACAAAAAAGCAAACGTAGTCATTGGCATCATGAGCCGTAAGTGATACAACTTATAAAGTTAAGAGACTTGGAAAACATTAAATCCAAAATGGACGGTACCTGTTTGTCCAGATATTTAATAGAAAGGTCCATATATAATCGATCAGGCTCGTCATATTCGACCATCGCTGCCTTCGCAGCTCAGCTGATGTCTGGTGGGAGTACCGCGTGAGCAGTGAGCGTGTTCGACGTCGTGTATTTGGTGCAGGAAGAGCGAGTGAACCGCTCAGCACCATTATATCACGCACTAGGCTCCGATGGCTGGGCCACGTGTTGCGCATGCCAGCACACCGACTCCCGCGACGTGCATTGTTTGCGCGTTGTGGGTGCGGTTGGAAGAGGAGGACGGGAGGCCCAGTGATGACTTGGTCTAGAGAAATGAAAACCCTCACTTCGAAGTTGGAGCCGGTTGGTGCATGCCGACTGCCTGGCTGGGGTCCTAAGGACGGTGAACACGGTTGGTTGGACACACTTGCTGATATGGCTCGGAGCCGGCACCAGTGGCGTTTGTGTTGTGAGTTCCTTTGTCCATCTCCTCCTGCTTAGCATCCCCTCCGATCACGATTTCACTTGTTAGGCATAATATGACTCTCTTTTACGGCAGCCAGCTTTTAGCTCTCCGGAACGATGTGCATCCGTTACTGGGGACTCAGCGGGCGTGCCACTGTTTGTTTTCATTTTCTTGTCTTTTGCATTGCGGCACAATAGCTGAGGTGTTTTCAACCTCCAGCTAACGTGTAATGATGATGATGATGATGATGAACGTCCATAGACCGATGCAACGGTACTTGTAGCGTAAGCTCAAGTAGAGCTGTACCGAAAGTACCTGACACTAAGTTATCAGAAAGATCTGCCCAGCAAACTTCCAGTAGGTCAAAGTCACCTAGTATCAGGCATCTGTTTGCGAACTGAGAGCGAACGAAGTCTAGCACCTAGTTGAACGCACTGCTAGGGCTTCTGTAACAAACTATAACTGTAAATCAGGCAGACGAACTGCTAATCGCAGCCAAATGAGCCTAAATAGCTTTGTCTATCGACTGAAATACGTACTATCTCAAAAGGTCAAGTTTAGAGCTAACATAAAGAGCGTTGTCACTACCATGTCGACCAACAGAACAATCACACCTACATAGTGCATATCCAGAGAGATGTAGTTTACCGTCCGTGATACTCTGAGACAGCCAACTTTCAGTGAAGACGAGTATATCGGGATGAGACCCATCTACAAGCAGACCTAACTCGGACACCTTATTCCTCAGGATTCGCACATTTCTGAGCACCAACTAACGGCATTCGCGATGCTAAGCCCTGGATCATGCGCCACCAGAACAATCACCGCCAGGACAGAAATGAACCACCGACTAACCACCTGAAAACCAACAAACCGGAGACCCTATCCACCGCCTGGAAGGTCTGGCTGAACACTAATCTTTGTACTTTTCACTTTGAAAGCTGGTTTCGGTAAAAGAAGCATCTTGATGGCTGTAATTAAACCTCGGGTTCTTGAATTCACATTAAAATTAGTCAGATTAGCTGCAGGCGACGAGCCTGGGTACACCTCATCAGTCGAAGCTAATGCAACTGCGGGGTCGGTCTTCTGCTCTGGCTTCTTTGCCTCAAAATTTTCTGAATGTTCCAACCTTACTGGGAGATTAAGGTAGCTCTGTTTGGCTTTCACCTTAGCCCAACGGATTTAGAGGCTCGTGACTGAACGTTTGTGTCAGCGTAAAAGATCTATTTTTCCGGCTGACAAAGAAAGGTACTTGGAGTTTTCACCTCCGCAAAGACGACAGTCGAGTTGGCACGTGATGCCAGCATCTGTCGCTTTTCACCTAGCGCCGAGATAACCTTAGATGCGGCTTTGGTGGTTTGCTTATGCAATCTCATGTTCCCCTTTCGTCTCAGTTCAGCACGTTCAGTGATCAGGAATTCGGCATCTTTCTGAGTGGAGCCAGAAATGCTGTCAGCAGTACCATCATCAGTTGGATTCACCTCAACCGGTTGATCGACAAAGCTGATTTGCCCAATTCTCTTCATCACACTGTCATCACTGGTGACCACAAGTATCTCTATGAGGTAGTCAGTCTAACGGTCAAGAAGAGCGGCCAAAGAAATGACAGCTGTGACTGAATGCTCCAAACTTGGCAGTCTGGCATCAAGGGCTTTGACGTCTCTACCGAGAAAAAGTCGGGCGGCCCTGCCGACGTTCACAACAACTTGCTCAGCTAAAAAGCAAACTGTCGCTGGTAAACATCAATACGTGTTGTTCAACAGTCAGGCGGTACACTACTGCTAATTCCATTGGTTCCAGTCGTCACACTGCATGCCGCATAAAAATCGCCGGTCACCGGTGCCGCACAGCCAGCACTGTCGCAAGCGGCATTAGCCTCTACACCCGTGTGTGGATGCATAACGAGTATATGACCCTATAGCCCCGGTGACATTGGCTTTGACTCAGCGCCGTAGAAGTTTTGTAGTACAGTCAAACCTGTCCAAGACGATCACTCAACGGACCATAAAAACTTGGTCGCCATGGACAGGTTCATGCATAGGCGACACTACTCATGATCGATTCCACCTGTGTGATAAACTTTCAAATCCTGAACTAGATCAGTAAACCCAGAGCTCCTACAGTCAGCCATAGCTTCTAATTAGGGTAACAACAGTAGTGTATGATGTTAGAT
This sequence comes from Dicrocoelium dendriticum, assembly GCA_944474145.2. Classification (NCBI taxonomy): domain Eukaryota; kingdom Metazoa; phylum Platyhelminthes; class Trematoda; order Plagiorchiida; family Dicrocoeliidae; genus Dicrocoelium; species Dicrocoelium dendriticum. Next base: position 126,390,011 of record OX104067.1, on the reverse strand, counting down.
AGATGAGTAATAAGAATGCAATAAATTTACGGTGTATGAGTTAACGTTTTAAAATCTGTCCTGCAAATCATCAAAATCCACAAGATTTGGAAAAATCGTACACCCACATTTCTATTGTCATAATCATTTTCTACCCAATGAAAAAAGTCAAGTATAACGATCTGTCGCTTGGTAGTTGAAATGAAAGATTAATTTAGTTATTCCCTCACATTCATGTTAAGTTAAAGCATGTCTGTGTGTCAGTTATGTATTGCTTAGGAGCGCAAAATATCAGCAGCACCCTGTGCGTCTGTGAATGTATACGTTTTCAGAACCTCTGTAGGATCCTGTTCCTGCTTGTTGTCTGATGCACTATTCAAATCCTCAGCTGTTAAAATTGATTCAGCAGGCAGGTCCCAGTTTATTTCTGTTGTGTTATAGTTTGGAGATAAGAATCAACCATATGGCTGCCAGCCAGTTGGCATCCAAACAATTCATTTGAAAGAGTATCCAAGGCAATGGAGATTGAAGATGGTACAATTTTCTCATGTGTTGCAGGTCCAGTTTGCATTGCTTCCTCATAATCTATTATTGCAGTACAAGGAAACCCAGCTTTACAAAAACGCTTAGAGATTGTTGAGTTCTCCACCTCCTTCCATGCGACAGCTATACAGTCAATAAATTCACTCGTTTCATGTGTTCAATTCCGTACATATCTCTGTAGCATTCCATGATCATAATAAGATGCAGCAGCTGCTTTTTCCTAAACTTCAATTTAAGCGCCTGAATGACACCATGGTAGGGGAGTTGAACTAAACTTCAGTGTTATTGGGTGGCACGAACTGCAATTTGACATTAACTAGCTGAAATTTGGAATGGCAATTGGTATTGTCCACAAGTAGTATGATGTTGCGCATATTTTTCTCCATTTTACCGTCAAAATTTGAAGCCAGTCTTCAAAAATAGCTGCAGTCATTCATACCACTTTATTATGCTTGCAAACTACCGGTAGCTTTATATATTGGTGTTATTAAAAATTAGAGGGGTGGCTGATTTCCAAATCCCTAAAGCCGGTTCTCGATCCCCCAACCTGTTAGTGCCCAGCATAACTGTGATACGCTCCTTGCTTATTATCCCACCTGCGCAATTCTCCCCTTCGACAAACTATGTTTTATCCGACGTCACTTTGAATAATAAATCTGTTTCATCTAAATTAAAAATGTCAAGCTGTGTAGCTAGAACAAAGGTCGGTTAATTTTCCTGTTCAATCCGATGCAGCACACATACTTGTCACTGCTTTCGCCCGGTTGCTTACCAAGCACAAGCTTGTCTAATGATGAAAGCCTGCAGCCAACGGTTTGACGCTTTGAAGTCTGGGTATTGCGATTCTTTTGCGAAGTGCAACGCTTGTTCTTGAATCATGGGTTCAGGTACTAGGATTTTTCTCGCCAGTGCTGACTGACACCATTTTCAGCAAAGCGTGTTTATGTCTTCGTTAGCCGTTTTTTTACCATATTTTCTTTTCAGTCTTGGAACGTTGTTCTCAAAGTCATACCAAAAACTCGGCTTTCCTCTTTAAAGTTAGAAGGATTTGTGGCTTTCCTACTCCAGAATTTTCCGCCAATGTTAGCGAACTTTTTCCTTTTTGGCTTTGTCGGATCACTGTTATTCTCCCTTCAATTGTTAATGCCTTTGGCTTTGCTGATTTGGAACTAGCCATTTGGTTCTCGGTAAAAATCTTCAAAAAGAACTATAAAAACAAACATCAATATTCAGTAAGGATGTACCTCAACAGTACCCGCTCAGTGCTGACAACCGACTGGTTACACAGTGAACAAACACACACAGAAAGTGATAGTCCTAGTACTTGCGAGTGCACAACAGTATCACAAAATCCGGGGTGCGCGACAGGAGTCCGACGGTTCTTTCGTTGGGTAACACGGCCCTATCCGATTGGTTCACAACACAGCCAGTTGCGGGATACATGCGTTGGTTACATAGGGTGATATCCAGGGAACAAGTCTGGTGTGAAGTCAGTGTGACCCCTGGGGTGAGAATAAACCAGTGGTATTGGGTTCAAGTTACGCAACTTGAACTGGTCAACTGCGACAGCGGGGTATTAACAATCCTATGGGGAGTCGAATAAGGAGACACAGAATGTGTGAACTTGGACGATACTGAAGCAGTGTAGGGCATATGGTGTGGTTTCTGGGACATTTATGACACCTTGAAACATGATCTAAGTTATCTGTACGACACGGTGGCAGACTTTCATGACACCTCTACTGGCACTCTCGGCCATTCGTGCTAGTGGTGGTAGCTTTGAGCAGGTGTTAGAAAGTCTGAGACAACAAAAGCGTGCTAGTGGTTGTCAGACAGGTTAAAACTAATGAGAAAATATAGGAAAATCGTTGGGAATACTTGTGCCTGGTAGCCACGGCAGGTTGGACTGTATTTGATGGAAAACCAGATGACCTGCTGAGTCTAAACAAAGACGAAACCGTCTGTCGTGGAGTGCAGGGATGGCAGAGAGCCACACGAGACCTGCCAAGAACTTCCCACAATCTGAGAAGCTAGCATTGATTGTCCGCGGTTGCTTGTTTATCTCGTTTGCAAAACAAACGGGACATATTCGCTGTTACCTCCACAAGACAGGCATTCCCCGATCTGCAAACTGGGGACGCGCCCGGTGGCGTACAGCTCTACTACCGGTGCTGAAAATAACACAGATCCGGGTCACCAATTTAGCGGAGGAGTGGAAGACTCATGCTAATTTATTTACTTTATCAGCTTGCCTTTTGGCGAGTACCTTGGCCGATTGCTGAAGCAAAAGCACGGAAGTGAGGAAAAGAATATTTTATCGTTGGGTTTTCAGTGGTCCCCTTATTGGCTGACAAAAGTGACACCGTTACGACCCATGCTAACTAGGGAAGGATGTCTGGGTACCGCGCGATGGAGTGACCTGACGAATGAAAGCGTTTTTGTGTAGATTCGTAGCAGTTAGACACAGACAGACAGCCACCACACGTCCAGGAAAGCGCTAGGCGGCCGTTTCGTCCCATTGGGACTCGTCAGTAGCTCGCACCCGCCGAATCCTGCCGGATTCGAGCCCACGACCTTACTCTTGCGAGTCAGCGACTTATGTCACTCAGCCATGGGCGACGGCAGCTGACCGCCATGGTTGATATCTAACTGCGATATAGCGCGGCTCATCCTCCACTGTCTTGCATGGTATGATTGTGCAGAGGACAGGGCGTGGTGGCGTGTACATGTATGTTGCTGACGGGTCAGATAAAAATTCATACTACGCCTCGACATTCTGCATCGGACACTTAAATATATAATAGGATAATATTTTTATTTAGTACCTTACACAACATATTGGGATACGTTGGAGGAGTCTCTGGACAAATGCAGATGCATAGTGCACACCTGGAAGTGGTCAAAAAAGCAGGGCAGACGAGTTGACTTCAGTTCATAAGAATGATGTTTTCTAACGTGCCAGTCTGACTATACCCACGTGACCATAAGTGAGCTCAAATGTATCATTTTACTCTTAAGTGTACGGTTTTGTTAATTGTTCCGCCATCATACCTAGAATATGTGGATGTCAAGGCTATTTTCGACCCAGGTCCAGCTGCTATATAAACACTGCTGCCGCATAGCCTTGCATGCTTCAGCCACTGATACATACATCCATGATATAAGGTGGTACCTTAAGGTTTTTATTCAGCTATACCATATGCGTCCTTTACTTCCTTCATGGCTTAAGCAGCTTTCTTGGTTGTCCCCTTTAGGACTTTGGTGACGTCACTTTTATACCCAGAAGGAAGACGGCTTATGTACCTACCGGTAATTTATCCGGTTTCGCTATCAGCCCTCCAGAAAGCCATGCCATCCAGATGTCTAATGATGGCCTCCTTTCTGGTCGTCTTCAAGAACCACAGCCAATACACAATTCGTCTAATCTGCGTGCGCCATTTCCATCTACCACTCAATCTCATCAGAGCACTACTGAAAATCGAAATGCGGAATGCTGCGAACGATCCGTCGTGAAGCCCCTTGCTTTTACTCCATCTTTCGCATCCGCACCGGCACTGATCCAAAACGGATGGCAATCTCGCTCCATTCAGTCTGCAATTGAATTGCTTGAAGTTGATTCCGATTCTGTCGACATAGCTTTAGGGGTGCCTAATTCTCGAAAGCCGCCCGCTGTCCCTGCAGCACCGAGGATTTGTCGAGCGCGGAGTTTCTTTTCCCAACTAAAATCAGGCCTGAGGTATGCCAGTTTTCGCTAACCGTTGGTAGTTGGAATCTATTATTTATGAAGTAGACATGTTTTACTAAAAATATCTATCAATTTAAATTACGTAGTTCCACAAACCCTTACTAAGCTCGTACGCTAACCGTTTCCTCATCGATAATCCATGGATCCAGGCTCTGAAAACAGGCTCGTTAATGAATGCAGAGCATTGTTTGTGCGCTGGAGGTGTGGATGGACGAAGAAGGGGAAGACCAAGCGATGACTTGCTCAAGAAGAATGGAAACCGTCACTTAGAATTTCGCATCGGTTGGTGTTTCTTGACTGGCTGGCTGGTGACATATGGATGATGAATACGTTTGGTTGGATAAACTAGCTGACATAGCGAAGAGTCGAGCTCTTTGGCGTTTGTGTTGTGAGTCTCTTTGTCACTCTCCTTCCCTTTAGCTTCCCTTTTCAACAACCATCAAAAGGTGATATTACTATTATGTCACCATTTGCAGCTTTTAAATCCACATTGCAAAATATCCGAATTGTGTGTATGGTGGCACATTAGCTGAGATGTGTTCTCACTCTCCGCTAACGTGCAATGATGATGATAATGATGATGTTGAGGCCGTTCATTATTACTATTATTATTATTACTGCGTGCTGCTTGGAAGCAGCAAGAGGTGTTATCTCTCTATAGATGCATCTGATGTCACCCAGGGACAAAGACCCGTTATGTTGGGGTGCGCTCCATACAGTTTATATCGGCAAAGTATTCGTCCAGGAATTCCTTAAATTCCGACTCTGACTTTGTCCCTACTACGTGCTGCGGCAGGTCGTTTCATACATCCACCACTCTGCGTTCGAAACAAATTTGGTGAGCGACCCGCTTCAAATCCGGTACGGCAAGCTTGTACCGGTGTCCTCGTGTGCTGCTTGGTGTGCGCAGATGAAGCAGCGGTCTCAACGTGAGGTAAGCACCCAGATGTAATATCCGGTAGTCGACGATATGTTAGGGTGTAAAGCCCTAGTTTCCTACGCCGGTCTTCGTACAGCATACCTCGTACCTTGGAAATCAACCTGGTGGCTACATGCTGCACTCTCTCAATCCCTTCTACTTCGCCTCGGGTCATATGGCAATACGCGCGAGAGGCATTCTCCAGCCTTGGTCGCATTACTGAGAAGAAGAGGCGAGTGGTAATCTCTTCGGACCAAGTGTTGAAGCTGCGCCTGAGCGCCCAAATCCTATTCGTATTGTCCATGGACTTTAGGTCGTAGCGTAAGAGTACACCGAGGTCTCGCACGAAAGGCGTGGGATGCAACGGTTGACCTGCCACCATGTGGGTTTGACTGTGCTCACACTTACCCAGCGTCATGATTTGCGACTTGACCGGGTTCCTCGGAAGATTGACCTCTGCAGGCCACGTGGAGAGGCGGTCGAGGTTCTGCTGAAGCAGGTCACAGTCATTGGGTGTGTGGATTACTCTCAACACCATCAAGTCATCTGCGTACAGCGCACAAGATGAATGGAGTAGCTGAGGCACATCGTTTACATGGTTCAGAAACAAAATCAGCCCCAGTACAGTGCGTTGGGGCACGCCACTGCTTGATGGATACCAGTAGGTCAAATGATTGTCGAGCTGGACCCTGCACTTTCGATCAACAAGGAAATCCTTGATCCATCGATGCAGCGAGCTGCCAACACCACACACCCTCAGTCTGACGAAGAGCAATGCATGATTCACCTTGCGAAATCCTTACTGAAGTCAATGTAAATGATGTTGACCGAATTGCCTTGGTTCAGCGCTAGCAACCATTCGTGACTCATCAACGATAGGTTTGTGCTGCACGAGCGACCTTTCACGAAACCATGCTGTGTGGGTGTCACGTGGCTTTTCGACTCTGGAAGCTGCAGAAGACTCTTCCTCACGATGTTCTCGAGCGCCTTTGCCAAAACAACGGTCAGGCAGATCGGCCGGTAGTTATTCACTTTGCTTGATTTACCACCTTTAGGTAATGGCTTTACGACCGAGCACTTTCAGTCGCCCGGTAATAGTGCAGTGGACAGCGACGCGTTGAACAGCTCAGTCACAGAAGGCGATATGATGGCCGATAAGCATTTGAGGATCATTGGGTGGATTCCATCTGACTCGGCAGGCTTCGTCCTGTCACGACTTGCCAGAATCTTGATGATGATGGTGGATGATGATGATGATGGTGACGAGCGATGTAAAGCGCAACCAGTGCCCTTCTTTTGACGCCGTCCTTCGTGCCAAGTTACATCTGTTAGTGTAACCATATTTATACTGCTTGGGTTAAAAACTAGTCCTGCGCACATGCGGGTCACTTGCTATTTGTGTTTACTGCTTCTTCGAATCGCGGTTGAAGTACTCAAATACTGTACATGGCCCTACTTCTCTGGTCAGTATAACAGCAGGATATCGCTTACATGTCCTTAATAGGTAAGAGAACGCTTGACTATTTTTGTCCGAGGTTGGCGTGGCATTAAACAGCAATGTCATGGCTACGCTACTAGATTTGTTCCCAGTTAGAAACCGAACAACCGTACTCTAAATTGTAAGCACCACACGTCGCGAAGATAAACTCCGTTCGATTGTACCCTCGGTTTAGTCTCGACTGGGCTGTAGCTGAGAGTTGCCCCGATTTAACTTTTACCACTAAACTCTTCTCTTTTGAATGAATGTTAGCGTTCGGATGTCGGTGCTTTTGCTGGATACTTCAGTACACACGTTAAGCTCTCCTTGCTACTTGACCATTGTTGTTTCAAGAAGACAACAGAAAAAGACAGGCTGTTTTTCCGTACTCAATCCAGCGCTAACAGACTCAACACAAAATGATCCATTTTAACCATTCGGATTTCACACAACCCATGAGAAGCGAGTCGTTTTACCTTTCAGCCAGCCGATGAAACATGACATGGTGATGAATCGGCCACAATAACCACTCCCGTTTTTGAAGAGCCGCGTCACGCGGGCTATTAGCGATTGACAGGCTACCGGCGAATCTGACCTGGCGGTAACGGTGATCCGTCTTGGTGTTCACACAAATATTTTTGTGACTGGGTAGCTGGTCCATGGGAGTATGTTGGCAATTAGGCCGTTTTCCAATGGATAGGTCCCTGCACCTAGTCTCTTTGTGATTTGCAACCGTGCGGATAGAGCTGGGAGGTCTTTAACCGGGACCCGTATTTTAATTCGAACGTATCGTCCAGTCTGTATTGGTTTTGACGATCTGACGTAGGAATTTCGGTAAAGTGCTATGCAATCTGAAATTCCTGTGCATCCCGCAAATGACAGGTTATGTGCTGCATTTAGCAGCTCTGGCTGCGTTCTTCCGGTAGCCCTGTCATCACAGGTTCTGTAAAAAAAGTACAGCACTTAAAACCCCATCTTCCCAGTCCCACCCACGTAATTGGATAGCCTGTATGTTTTCCTTGAGGGATCGGTTTAGCCGCTCGATCATGGCATTGGCCGCAGGATTGTAAGGTACAGTTCTGGAATGGTTTATGTTATGGCACGGGAGGAAAACTGCGAAGTCATGGCTACACAATTGTGGTCCATTGTCCTTGAGTATTTCTTCCGGTAGTCCGAATCCACTGATAAAGTGTTTAAACCAGCGCAACACTACCGATGTAGTCACTTGACCGCAATGTGAACTTTAGGCCACCTACTGTAAAAACTTGTGGCTCCAAGTAGTGTTCTTTTATTCGTGGGAGCGGTATCAAAAGGACACATAATATCAATGGGGATCTTAGCCCACCGCTTCATCTGGTAAGTAATAGTCTGTATTGGGGCTTCGATTGGCGGAGAACTTTTGTCCGCTAGGCGGCAAGCTTTACAGTTCCTCACTAGTGTCGCAGCGCAAGCTACCATTCGTGGCCACCAAAAGCAGTGTTTCGCTCGGTTTTTGGTCCGAATGATACGCGGGTGACCCACAGGTGCACAAGCAATTATTTAGTTTACCAACTGACGTGGAACCATAAACACCGAACCACTCATCAGACAACCATCTATCATTAACAGTTTATCCCGAATTGGGGAATATGGAATGAACACATCAGGGAGTTCGTTGTTCTTAGGCCACTCCTGTTGCACTTACTCCCTGAGTTGATGTAGTAACGGTCCGTTGGCGTTTTCCATCCATAATTCCACGATGGTCAAGACAGTTAGGTCGGAGTCAAGGTTAGAAACTAATACTGCCTCTCTGAGTCTCTCCTTCTAATCCTCCAGCCCCACGGGTGAGTGAGAAAATTCATCAGCGATTTAGTTTTGCAAATCCGGTCGGGAAACAATTTGAAAATTGGTGGTAAGTAGCAGGTTGGATCTTCCATAGAGGACCTAGGGAATGCGCACCACTGACGAGCCCCAATGGGGAGAAACGCATCTGGCGCGTTTCCTGACTAGGCTGTGTAGCTTGTGAACTAGTAAGATGAAAACCTTAATGAAATTTGGAAATTGTAGTTAAAGAGTCTCATATACCAACGATCGATCCGCATTGGAGGTGAGCCTCTAGACCCATTGCTATGCAAGACTGTAAATACAGAGTGATCAGTTCGTAGGGTGAAACGAGAAGCGAACAGGAAAAGATGCCGTTTTTATAGAGCCCAAACACAAGCAAGAGCTTCTTTCTCCCAAATTGAATCATGCTGCCCAGAATCTGAGAGTTTTCGAGATGCGTAAGCAATAACTTTTTTCGCTCCGTTTTGTCGCTATCGCAGAACTGCACCGAGACCAACATTAGACGCCTCAGTGCGGCATGATGCATTACAAATGATAACTAAGGGATCAGACGCAACCCTTCTTTTCAGTTCATCGAAAGCGTTTTGCTGATCGCTTCCCCAAGTGAACGACGCTCCTTTCTTTATTAGTTATCGTAATGGATTTGATAGGGTCGCAGCATTTTGCAACTAGTGCAAGTTGTAGGAACAGATTCCCAAAATATACTTCAGTTCTGTCACGTTCTTGGGTGTTGGCGCTTCTGTGGTGGCCCGGACGTTTTCGTTGCTTAGGCGAATTTCGCCACGCGATATGAGGTGTCCCAGAAACTGAATCTCGTGGGCATTGAACAGACATTTTTGTTTTGTGTAGATTCGTCGCAGTTAGACACAGGTAGACAGCCACCATGCATCCAGGAAAGCGCTTGGCGGCCGTTTCGTCCTATTGCGACTCGTAAGTAGCGCGCACCCGCCGAATCCTGCCGGATTCCAACCCACGACACTATTCTTGTGAGTCAGCGACTTATGTCACTGAGCCAAGAGTGACCGTGGCGGACCGCCATGACTGAGATCTAACTGCAATATAGCGCGGCCCATCCTCCACTGTCTTGCATGTTTTGAATGTGCAGAGGACAGGGCTGCCCCCCCCCCCAAAATAAAACTACACAAAAACCTAATAAATCCCCCTACTACTTACAGGCCTTTTTGTACTCAGACGTAAATAGCGAGCACTGAGACGCCGAAGTGCCTTGTATAACCTTTCGTCATGCTCTTCTTGTGAACGGTGGAAAACACGTATATCGTCCATGTATGCAATCTGCTCCTCAATACCTGTCAAGGCGTGAGTTATGACCTTTTGCTAAGCAGAAAGCGCAGAACTCAAACCCATTGGAAACACTTTGTACTGAAATAATCCATCAAGGAGCAAGGAAGGCAATAAGGCGCTTCAAATCGTTAGTCAATGGTATATGAAAGAATGCACTTTTCAAAGCTTACCTAGAAAAAATCGGTTGCATCAGCTGAAACTACAGTGAATTCCTCGTTGGATGGCAACACGAAGCGCTCGACGGCGATTTGCTTCTTTACTCCCTGCAAATCGTTGCATATCCCGACAGTTCTAAGCTTTTTCAAGACACCATTGGATGCACCCACTCAGAGAAGTCGGTGGGTTCAACTAATTCATTTGCTGACATCTCTTACAAGGCCGCTGAGACAGCATGATGTTTTGCTAGCGGAATTGTCTGAGGTTGACCAATGACAACGGGTTGTGCATCTTTCTTCAGCTGAATAGGGTGCACACCACATGGAATACGTCTGATGGACTGCTGAAAAATGCTTAATAGAACGTTTATGCCGCTGTCACATTGGCGGATGAGGCAAGTATGTGGTCGAATGATAGTACTACTTGCAAAGCCACCACGACTTTTCTTCCAACTTAGGGTCGTCTGCTGTTTGAAGAAATGTATACTGCAACATACGCAGCCACCAATTACAAACGGAAAGGCACGCTAATGACTCGCAATATGGTCAAGACATTTCTAATGTAACTCCAAAATGAATGCGAAGTTGATTGTAAAGCATGCTGGGATAGGTAGCGTTTATAGAGATTGTATGGTACAATGGTAACTGTAGAAGCAGAATTTAGTTCCATTTCGAGTGGAACAGCGACTTTGATGGTAAGGAATGCCACAGTACGAATATCAGCGAAGGGAAACTTTGGTTCAATAACGGATATCGTTAGACTTTTTGTAGTGTTGGGATTAGCGGTGATGGAATAAATGTTTTTCTGAGATGGATTAACAACATGGCCTTCTGGTTTAGCCTTGTTGTTGTTAAATGCAATGGATTGCGACTGAAAAAAATTAGGCCTAGTGCCCAATTTTGCTGCAATTTTTACACCTACGGCTGCGTGCGGTACAAGTGTTACGGTTGCTTTATGAGAAACACACTATCACAGCTATAACAAGATGGCTTGTCCGCTGAGCTGTGTTGGTCGAACCGAACTGTTTCGCTTGCAGTGACACTTCAGTGTTCATTCTGGCTAACTCGCATCCTCGATCCAACGTTAATGTGCACGCTTCTTCCTGCAACAGCGCCTCAAAAGTACACGACTGTCAAGGATACCATACATCAGTTGCTTAATCAACATATAGCTTTCGAGCTTTTTCTGGGTGAGGGACGAATAATCACACTATAGTACTGCACGACGTAACCGGGCAATGAAATCGTTCAAGGGTTCAACTGTTTCCTGATGCATGCGGGAGGAAACGTATCTCGCAGTAAACACATTCATTTGATAGCCCCATGTGCGATCGAGAGCATTGAAAGCTTCTTTAACAGATTTACATCCTTGAAGACCCAAGTCATTGCACACTTGGTGTACGGATCGTTACTCCTGGATTTCATCACTTTTCCTACAATCGCTAATAAACGTTCTAAAGATTTAGCGACGGCTTGCCGCTGTGTTGGGGCTATCGGAAAACAGAATTTAGTATCCCCATAGCCAACCTTACAGATGCCGACCTGATGTGTTTCTGAAGAACACCATCTCTAATAGGCATAGTTTATAGAACTCCAATTAGATCGGTATTGTTGTATTGTGATGAGTTCTGACCGATCAACTTGAGTTGCATGCATTGCTTTTGGGCCTTCGACTGTCATGGTTTTCAGAAGCCCACCTCCGGGTAGTGAGCAGCACAGTTTTGTATTGGCACAGTGAAAGTTTGTGTCTCAAACTGTGCGTCTTTCCATTCATCCATTTTCTTGAAAAATTAGAGATCGCGGTCACTTCCTGCGCATCGTTTAGCGGATTTTTCATCGAGCTTTATCTGATTACTCTATCAACATTGTTTTGGTGAATATAACCCAGTAACAGATAATGCTTAACTTGCTAGTGTCTGAGTTAACTATCTTTGATACTATTTCGCTCTGTGATTGTGGGCTTAGTGGGTTGTTATTTGAAGATACCGTGTGGCGCAGGATTTAGTAACAGGACTGCCTACACACTTGTTCATATGCAAGTGAATTCCGCTAGAAAATTTAACCACAAAACAGGGAAAACTGAATGTGAAATAATCAGGGATCTTCAGTTTCTTTTTTATGCATCCCGTATCTCATCTCTTCCGTGCTTTCGGTTGTTTTATCGGCTCTTTATTTATGTTGCAGATTGTACGTAATATTGATATGCGACCAGGTCTTAAACTCTACATTGCATGAAATATCGTTAAAATTGTCATAGTTTAACACGTTACAGCCTAAATCAGTGAGTGGTTATCGAATATTTTTAGTAACCAGATTGGGCATTATGTTTGCGCATCACATCATAAAAGCGCAGCTGTGCAGAGCACTTGTTAGTTAGCGCAGTAAACGGAATATTGGTCAGTCTTGTTGTTGTTGTTGTTGTTGTTGTTGTTGTTGTTGTTTTTGTTGTTGTTGGAAGGGTAGCCATCTGAAATCCTTAGTTGGTCGTTAGCTTTCATAGGGGAGTTCATTTGACTTTACTGTTTCCCATTGATTGTTCCATTTTTTCAGCGAATGGATCGAATTGCAAACCACACTGCTTCAGCAAGCCGAACTGGGACAAGACGTTGCTACCGAAAAGTTGGTACGTTTCATCGCTTGTGATTTTGGTAGGGAGAGAGTATTCAATACACCCTATTTTATCGGTGAAAATCTGTGCACTTACCTAGGGTAAACCGAGTTACTATATTTTACGTTTTGATTTGTGGAGCTTGAATATATACGGTGTGCCGGATGACGAATAGAATTATCAGTGCGCCGCGCTTTCTGCCATCTTGGTTCACCAGGAGTTCCTAATCTAATTCTCATGACACTTTCTTGATCATACGATCCTTCGAATCATCTTGATAAGCGCTAATCAGTGCTCTTTGCTTCTTGGATCTACACTATGTTTAGGCTCTTGATGCTGCAATGTACAATGAACAATGATCAATCACGGGTAAAAAAGCATGTGCCTGAGAAGTCCCGTAGGATGGTTGGAATAAAAATTAAGATTCGAAGGATCATCGAATAGTCATAAAGTTATTTCAAGCGTCCACCGAGTTAAATGCACTACTGCATAACGATAGGTTGAAAAGGGAATGGGATGTGGAAGCGCAAAATAGTATAGAGAGCTGTTAAAGTTCAGTTAGTGCGTGAGAAACAAGAGACGTATTCACTGCCGAACCCTACGCGGACCACTATATCCCTTTTGAGATATTTAGAGATTATTTTTGTCTCGTTCGGAATAATAAGCTGAAGCACATCAAAAGATCCTACAACCATATCTTCACGATGTTGAATAAAAATCCTGCGGGACGGTTTATGTAAACCGTTCCCTGTACATCACTGTGCTTGGCTCATTAGATTCCTTAAAGCGATCAGCGCACTCTGTGTTTTCGCATTGGTGCAATGCACAATGAACAAGGAATAATGAATTTATACTGGTTAAGAAGCGCTGCTTTAATAGTCCCGTTGGATAGTTGGTGGGGATATCAAAATAACAACGATGATAAGGATAACAAAATAGTTAATACTTTAAATATAAAAATAAGGACTTATCGTTTGTTTCGCCACAGTCCTGCGAACCACTTAGATTCACAGCACCCGCAGTTAACCACAAATAATTCCATGGTAAACTTCAGGTGTAGGATGGAGACGTAGTGTTAAGTGACAAAGTGTAAGTGGATGAGTGCTTCATCCAACCGTCTTTTAAATACCGTTAGTATCGGTGCAGAGACGACCGATTCTAGGAGAGCAATCCACGGGTGACAGACACGAATGGAAAAGAAATTTCTGCGGTACTCTAGGCGGCTATACTGTACAGCGAGTTTCAATGAGTGGCCCCTCAGGTTTGTATTGCTGCTGAGTTGCAGTAAAGGGCGGTACACATGAGGTGGGTCTCGCAGAATCAAGTATGCCATAATCAGGTCGTCTCATAGTCTGCGATGGCTTCCAATGAATAACCCCAATCGCTGCAGCCTTTCCTGTTATGAAAGATTGCATATTCCAATTGCGTTCTTAGATGCCCGACATTGAGGCTGCTCCAGTGAATTAAGGTCGTGTTCCAACTATGGGCGCCAGGCTTGAATTGTGTATTCGACATGGAGGCGAACATACGCAATGAGTATTTGTCGAAATATGGAGCGGTTTATTTGTCCAAACGTCCGTCACAACAGCTCGATCTGTTGATTCACGGTCTTCGAGACCTTTTCGGATTGCCTGGAACAACCGAAGTCATATAGAACCAGGACACCCAAGTCGCGTTCGAGAGTTGATTGTTGTAGTATATTCTTTCAGAGCCGGTCTGAGTAGTTATTCTGATGTCGGATGGAAAGCACCTTGCACTTACTGTCGTTGAAATGCAATAAGTTTTGGGTCGACCATTGATACACGGTATCTAGGTCACTCTGAAGCACATGTTGGTCAGCTTTCGCCTGGATCCTGCGCCAAATCTTGATATCGTCGGCAAACATTAGGAAGTTTGAAGCGATTCCCTGTGCAAGGTCATTAATAAACACCAAAAACAAACGTGGACCTAGAACTGAGCGTTGGGGCACACCATACTCGACTTGTATGCGGTCCGATAAAGAGTTCCGAACTCTGACCACTAATTGCCGTTTGAGACGTCTAATGGCTGAATCCGCCATTCTGCCTGCAATCCTGAAGAGTACGACAGACGCATGTCTACTGCGCTGACCTTAGCGAAAAAACAAAGAACCTGACCGCTGAGTGTGATCGAGCAGCTAAGTAATCGTCAATACCAAGTTTAAATGTAACTACTTGAGCCCAAATGGCTAATTAGCTTTGGCTAATGGTGCTTTTGGTAAGTACGATAGTGTTTTAAAAATAGATCTTTCAAGTTTTACTGCTCCAACTATTTCCATGCCATGTGTGGGGACCTGACACCAAGCGAGGGTGTGACACAACTGCACGCCAGTCCCACTTTGGCTCTTCGTAATGTATAAGACCAGCACTTTACTTACTGCTTCTATTGTACCGTCTTAACAGTTCGAAAAGCTGGCAGAGGATGTGGATCAAACATTGCGCGGAAAGTTCGATTCAGTAGGAACAGGTACGGCGAACGAAACGATCCAAGACTCTCCAATGAACCTCCTACAGGTCCAGTCCACAAATTTGCGTGTTTCTCGAGTATGAGTGTCACTGATAAAGTGGTTGCGAATCCGCCATCTCACTACTCCCAGCCGCTTAGGCATTCCAGAACTGGGCACCTTCAGCGCATTTGTAACAACTCCTTTTTATTCCATTTCTTCCCACCAGGATTCACTAAAACTCAGGAGGTAAGCTAACACCAGCAGCAGCTGAACCGTACTTACGTCCAAAGACGTCCAAGAAATTAGCAGCTGCAGCTTCTGCTGCCCCACTTAAAGCTAATGTGAGAGGCGATGCTGCACTGATTCGAATTAGATTGCCAAATCTCCAAACCACGTCCCATACGCTCTTGAAATATACTCAAAACAGTGGGATGCCCTATCTACAATGTTTGCTAAAATTTCGGAACTAACGTCAACTTCACTGATAACAAAACATTTGGATGACCGGCACTAAGGAAACATCAAAGGCTATTTGCGCTGTGTTCGAACTGCACCAGCGAAGCTGTCGTGGATCAACCATCACTGAATCCCAAGCGATTTAGTGAAGCTAAACTATTTCGAGTCATACTGAACTCTGTCAACGAGGTGTGGATTGTCTGGTACGCAATAGCCCCTCTCCGGAGAGGATCTTATTTTGTCGCTGGCTTTACAAATGTTCCTTGGAACTAGCGTAAGAAAGCAAAGCGTGGCCTAGGAAACTGCGGTATAAATAACATGGGTAGAACCGTCTTGGTTCACGGAATGCGCGAGGCTCAGAAGCATGATGGATGCGCAACAAATGTCCACGGTCAACAGCAGCGGCGCAACCTTTTTGATATACTGCCCTTCGACAACGTTACAACAGCTCTACTATCAAGGCCACAAAAATCCCTAAGCTATAAAGGTAATGAAGGCTATGACGGTAATGCTTAAACGAGGCTTAGGTTATTGGAACGCTGGCAATCACTTTGAAGCACACTGCCAACCGAGCTCCGGTTAAGTGTGGCGAACGATAGGATTGGTCTATTTAATGCGCCATATTAGCAGGTAAAGAAATGTCGGCCCCATTCGAACGACACATCAATAGTGGACCTGAGATAGATAACGGGCCTCATATACAATTCTGTAATAACACTACTTATACTGCATAAATAGGCTTATCAGAGGGGATAGGCGCGGCGTCACCAAACCCTACTCCACACTACTCCCCGCCAACGCAACAAAAGTTCATGACAGTTGACCATACTACAATCGGTATAACATCTTCGCTGAACCACTTTTCTTTCGGTGCACTGCTGAGAAGGTAAAAACTCTTCTTTGTGTTCACCAATACGCGAGTCCTTTTTATTATACTTGCCGAGTTGCGGATGCGTCAAGCAGCAAGTACTTGGAGCGCATTTCTATACCCGGACATGGTTACGCTCAGCTTACGAATACAGATATCGTTATATTCTGAGAACATCACTCAGCCAAAGCAACCGCCCTAACAAGAGAGGTAGAGAAATTCTGTATTGTCACAATAACTCACCATGCAAATTAGTGGATGATTCGGCGGGGCGGGGGGGTTACGCCGTTGCTTTCCACTCGGATAGATAAAAGCTATTTATTTACTTAACTGCTCCCCGGCATATCATTCCTCATTGTCCAAAACTTACTGCATTTCAACGTCAGTACATGCAAGGTACTTTCCATCCGACATCAGAGTAACTACTCAGACCGGCTCTGAAAGAATATACTACAACAATCAACTCTCGAACGTGACTTGGGTGTCCTGGTTCTAAATGATTTGGGTTGCTCCAGGCAATTCAAAAATGGCCTTGAAGACCGTGAATCAACAGATCGAGCTGTTGTGACGGACGTTTGGACAAATAAACCGCTCCATATTTCGACAAATACTCATTGCGTATGTTCGCCTCCATGTCGAATACACAATTCAAGCCTGGCGTCCATGGTTGGAACACGACCTTAATGCACTGGAGCAGCCTCAATGTCGGGCATCTAAGAACACAATTGGAATATGCAATCTTTCATACCAGGAGAGGCTGCAGACTATGAGACGACCTGATTATGGCATACTTGATTCTGCGAGACCCACCTCATGTGTACCGCCCTTTACTGCAACTCAGCAGCAATACAAACCTGAGGGGCCACTCATTGAAACTCGCTGTACAGTATAGCCGCCTAGAGTACCCCAGAAATTTCTTTTCCATTCGTGTCTGTCACCCGTGGATTGCTCTCCTAGAATCGGTCGTCTCTGCACCGATACTAACGGTATTTAAAAGACGGTTGGATGAAGTACTCATCCACTTACACCTTGTCACTTAGTACTACGTCTCGATCCTATACCTGGCATTTACATGGAATTATTTGTGGTTAACTGCGGGTGCCGTGAATTTAAGCCGATCGCAGGACTACAGCGGAGCAAAGGATAAGTCCTTATCTTCATATTTAAAGTGCTAACTATGTTCCTATCTTTGTTCTCATTATTGTTATGTCGATATTCTCACCAATTATCCAACGGGACTTGTAAAGCAACGCTTTTTAGCCCGTATAAATTCATTGTTCATTGTTATTGTTCAAGGGGTGGATAACCGCCTGATGTCGCCCTTAACAAAAGGTTTACTTCCAAATTGCACTTAGCTACACGAGCTGAACATCTCGGAACCCCCAGGAGGAACATTCAAGACAGAAATGTAAGAACTCGTCGCAAGTACTCCACTGTACAATAACATCACCTCATCTAACAGGTACTGACCTGATACCAAACCATCGGTATTTCACCTCGTGATCGATAAGTTAGTGATAGATATCCCGCTGTGGTTAAACGATCTACTCACACTTTACAATTGTGTGTTGCGCTGAACATTTGGAAGGATACACTGAACGAACGCGGACCACCGTATGTTACAACATCCTCATGGGCGTGGTTGCGTTAACCGATTAGGACGTATTGAAAGGGGCTACCCCGACCGTTCCTGAATTTATTTTGTTTTAATTTTCGGCAATCTGGTCTTAACTGCTTCAGAAACTACACAAGTTCGTTTCACTAAGCCATCATCTTTTATCAGAGGTAGAACCGAAACCCTATCTCAGTAAGGAATTCCGCACGGCATGTCTACAGAGCGCGTCATAGTCTTAAAAACTGAAGCGAATTTGTTCTCTCGTTGGATAACTGCAGTGTGATTGTCTAAGAGGACAACTGTCTCGCCAAAAATATCTGGTGTGTAAATTTACCGAAAACAAATAGCCAGTATACCAGTACGTTTGCAGTAGACGCAAAATGAACAGGGGTATCCCCCAATTACCACGACAGTCGGAATGGTAGTGAGCACTGTAGAAGCGGCCAATATACTACGGATGCAGTATGCTCCGACGCGCCAACAACATGGTTGCCCGTATTACGTAGCCACACCCACTGTCCTATCCCCAGGACTTACGTCACGTTTACCAGTACGACTGTGTCGGGTAAACCACTTTCACTGCGCACCTACAGTTTTCATAGAATCGATTACATTCACCCGAACGCGCTGAAAGTAGCAACACCAACATTGGCCGAGCCCTTATTGTAATTGTTCCACATTTCCTTGGAGAAACTAGTGTTGGATTCTGTATGGAAAGGTGATCTAATCACGAAAATTTTTAAAAGTGGCTGTCGTGCAGAAATAGTAAACTATTCTTCTGCTCTCAAAAATGATGGCGGCAGTCGTCGCCGAGGCTTCAGTCTACCAGCCAGAAGGCCGCAACACCCCGGCACCGGGACAACATGGCTTCATTCAGCGTCAGCCCTGTGCAGTCGACCTACTGATTTAAACCGGTAGTTGGACGGGTGCGGCAACTAAAAGGACATGGATTGATGTTAATCACCCCAAGTTTTCCAAGGCCTTCGTCCGCCTGGGTCGTCTTTGAAGTGTTCGTCCCCCCGCGTGAATGGACATTTGATTTCCAATCAAACCCGAAGTCGCTGGCCTCCCACAGGACAGACAGAAGACCGGATCGGATGAGCAGAGCAACAGGAATGAATTAGCAAATCACACCGTTCATTATACAGGTAAAATGGAAAGTTCGTGATTAGTATTTAAAGCGACCGTGGAAAGCTCTGGAAAGGTTAACTGACAACCAATAAAGGAACTTCGACCTAGCGTTAATTGGCCGCTTCTCCCGGTTTGCTCCCTATTCGCCCCAATCAGGGCGGATGAGTTTGGATCGCCGGCCGCGGCGATAGGGTCCTGGCTTGTTCGACTCGCGTATTCCTTCCTAACACTTCCCCCTTTGAGTTGTGTTGTACTATTTCAGCTTGGGGTTGACTTGCATGGGTGGCACAAATTTGCGTCGCCGCTTCGGCCTCTGTGCTGCTAAGTTTCGGGGTGAATTTTGTGGTTGCTGTGTTGGAGCATGTTGGGGAGTTTTCGCTTCACCCGCGTCGACCAGTATGTCCAGAGGTAACTGCGCTGCTGGTACTTGTTGTTGCAGTTGTTTGCCAGTCCCTGCCTCTAGAATCTGATTGGCATGTCTTACCCAAATTGCCGTCCCAACCGGGATACCGTAGATCACGTTACCACGTTTGTAAAGCACATGGCCCATAGCCCATTTAGGATAGCGGATGCGATAATCTCTCGCCAGAACTTGTTGACCAACATCAAAGGTTCGCTTCCGAGCACCTTGTCGGATGTTGAATTGACGCTCCATCTGATAGTTGCGGGACAGTAACTGATCCCTCCTAGGTCTCAGGGCATCATGCGGCACACCCCCGGCGCGCAAACGACGCACGTCGCAGGAGTCAGTGTGCTGGCATGCGCAACACGTGGCCAAACCATCGGAGTCTGGTGCGTGAACTAAAGTTACTGGGCGGTTCACCTTTACTTCATGCACCAAATGCACGACACCGAACACGCTCATTGCTCACGCGGTGCTCCCCTGAGATATGAGCTAAGCTACGAAGGCAGCGATGATCGGATGTGTCTATAAAATTATGGTGACCACACTAATGAGGAGTGCAAACAAAAGGGAATTAGCAGAAGGACCTGAGAATAAGTCGAAATGCCTTACGCAAACTTTAGGAATCAATCCTCTCCCATCATACGAAAACGAACCATCATGCACAGCTGATTATTACTCCAAACTGATATCATGAGACCTACACTATCTTCTTCCACATTCAGCCATACCCTAGAGGTGACTCAACATCAGACTGGATTTAAACAGACGCTCAGGAGACGGCAGCAACTGTGCTAACCGTGCTGGCCGCGAGTTGTTTTGCGTGGACTTTAGGATGTAAAGTGAAAAAAGCAGTCAGCGGCAATTCTAGTGATTGGTGTCTTCGTTTCACCATAAGGTCAGAGACTCCCATCCCGTAGGTAAGCTGTGGACGATCTGACGCATCACGGACTTATGCCAAGGAAAATTGTTCAGAGTACGACTATCGGAATACGCAGGTCGCGGGATGACATTGTCATCCTTTGCACTCCTTTCGGTCACGTACATGCAACCAAGATAGGATTCAAAAAAATGTTAAGTGAAATCGATTTGTGGTCGACTATTTTCCGACTGGTGCGTTTCACGTTACCATGGTAGACTTGGGGTCACTGTCAACTGTTTAGAAAGTCGCTGCGATACGAAGAAGCTCATCAATGAAATAGGGCATATACTGCAGCAGGGCTGCGCTTGATCATGTCCACATGATCACTACTCAAACGTTCAGCAAAGACAACGATGTGGAAGTGATGTACGTCCCATTGATCATCCAAAGTCACATAAAGACGTGGCGATAGTAGCTTTAGGCGTATTGATCAAATTCTAGGCGTCTTAATCAATGAGTATTTTCCAAATTGGCTCCGTAAACGGACGAAACTGGCGACAGTTGCGTCAGGTGAATCGACGGGCAAGGTAGCCTCAGCAATCACGAGACTTGGATGCGCATCGATCATCAGATGAACACCGATTCACAATTCTCATGTGTAGTCATAGGCCTCAGATTCTAAATCTACTCAAGGCCATTGTGATCGACTGACAGCGCAGACCACACTGTACTCAAAAACAGCTAACAGTGACACTAAGACCACCGTGGTGGCGCTTCAATCCATTTCATGTGACTCTGTTTCGAATCCTTTGTTATGTTTGCGTGTGCGTGGCCCAAGAGTATGGCAATGTCAATCCGCAACCTTCATCTTCTGATACTCTTATTTGGAATCATATACGTAATGTCATACTTCAAATTTACTCCGCCTCTTTTGTTGCTGTGTAACGACCTGACATAGCGGACGCTGTTCCATACGAGCTAAGGCAACCACATTTATAGACAGCGGCTGCGTAGGAAATAAGTAGAAGCTTAAGTTAGTAGTCCTGTTACTACAGTCCATGGCCTACTGCAGTTGAACCCGCCGAAGACTATTCGATGGGGAATAGTTTGGCTGCATAACTATAGTGAAAAATTTATGCAAGCAGTTGTACACCTTAATTTTCAGACGTGATTTAATTGCTTTTCACTCAACCCAAGGCATCGCAATATTGCTCCTTCTGACACTTCCTACACCTACCAAAAATGACAGAGTTTTGTTTACCTAATCGGAGTCCTGTAACTTTCGCGCAGAAGAGGCGATCATTTATATGACAGCAGCAGCTAACGTCCATGATCACTAGTTTTTTGATTGCTTTGAGTCAGACCACATAGTTGAAGTGTGCCTCGCATCGCCGAGGAATATACTATTGATTTATTTGTTTATTTATCTTGCTTCGCACACGGGTGTTCATGCAATCCTTTCCATGGCATAGTTCGCAACCGGCATCAGTGCGATTTTGCCTGTCTTTTTCGCAGGATATTTCGTTGTCTATGGGTGTGAGTTGGTTATGGTGCACAGCAATAGATATCTTAAAGAAACGGTCTCGCTGTCACACGACATCGTTCTATTTGTGACCATTTATCGATTGCAAGGTGCATGTGACTAGCATAAGCAGTTGGAACGGAGCTGAAGCAGGCCGGCGGAAAGTCACGCATGTATAACCCACAGCTTGGTCGACAGAAGTTAGTTGGAGACAATTGCGTGGGTTGAATATGCGGCACAGAAATGGTTCGGCTTGGCGTCAGTGATTGAGACGTTTCTCCTAACAGACAAGCAGTACATTGTCTGTAGCATCAGTTAACCAAAACAAACAAGGGCTAATTTTACTCGAAATGACGGCACAGATGGAGATCATGCATAAGTTATTCCAGATAAACAACAATGTCAAAACCATGTGAATTTATCCGTCATCCAAAGGACCAGCCTGTCTTGGGTCTGCAGTTAAGCTTTGTTCTGGTACTGAAAAGGCTGCACACCATTGTGAACGCCTTGATTAGGACTGCTTATACAGGGCATCTTGGCTTCGACTACGGTCGCACTCGTTAGCCCTTATGTTTAAATTGTGTTAGCGTAAAATAGTAGTGAGCTGTTGTGATTATTGATGTTCTTGAAATAGTAAGAAAATTCCCCGACACCGGCAAGATGAATGACAGATATGCGCTACCGACTCTACGGAAGTTGGCTCATAAACCAATAATGGCCTAAAGCTTTGGCGTAATTAATCGTGTCACCTTCCCGGTGGCATCCTCGGGATCAGACACTTCTTTAGTCCAGTGCACCATTCGACTGGGCTTGGCCGCAAATCAGGTGGCGTGTTTGACCCTGTACACCTAGTTATCAGTCTACGACTACGTTTTTCAACCCTCTTGTGTTGACGGTTTTTGTACAGTTTTGTTCACTTTCCTTTGTTCTACTTTCATGTACGTCATTTTTCCTTATTGTTCATCCGCCGTAGGGCTTCATAGTTGATTTGATCCAGCAGTCGGTTGTTTAGAGTATAATTCAATTTCTCATTCAAAAGTCGACAAGCCAGATGATACCAGATTGTCTGCAAGGAGTAGCGCTCCGATAACTATCCACGTGTCCTGTACCGTCGCGTTGAACATGACAATTTTGAGCAGCATGTTTGTTCGGATGTCTGTTGTGTTGATAGAATACGATCGCTGTCAATTCATATTCATCTGCTTCAGATGTGCTACCGGTGAACGAACCGGTCAAGGTTTAAATTTAGCTTACGTTTCCCGGTTCGTTGGTGCGATAGGTGCGTAAATAGCCAATTAGTGAGTCATGTACCGCTATTAAGTTCAAAGTCAAGTTTGGGTGTGACCGGAACGACAGGGGAATCCCGTGAATGTTCCTTCTTGCTGGATCGTTGAGCCAGGAATTGTTGAAGTGCTAAGAATTCTTTATGGATCCAAAACGGAACACCCGTATCGCACCCTGCCCAACCAGTTAATGCCCACGTTTCCTGCCCTAGCAGTCCCTGCTGTGGCAGTCACGTGAAATAAGCAAAGGATAGGAAGAGAAATCGAAGGTACAGAATAAAAAAGTGTACTTGAACTAAGAAACTAATAGCAATGCATGCAGAAAAGTCGAGAAAAGAAACTCAAATTATCTAGATGCGAGATAGGCAGGAAAAGGGAAAGGTTTCGTGTTGCCACCCAAGAGCGTCAAGTGGCCGCTCGAACCCCTTAACCGTAGAGTTCCTGATAACACTTTCCGAAATCATGTTCCAGCGCTCGATGACTCGGCGTGACAGTCGGATTTCCACCCTAATCCGATCGGACCGCGGTTTATCCAGGTTCATGGAATGACCGCGTAGAACAGACAATCTAACGGGACTGAATAGCCAAGTTAAATCTGGACCAACCTTACTAGTTAAGATACGGTAGTTTAGAATTAAGTCTCCTCTAAGCCTTCGGTAGTGCATTAAATGCATTCCCAAACCAAGTAGACGCTCGGGGTACGTCTGTTCCCTTAATCCCTTCACTTACCTAGTATCTCGCCGTAAAACCCTCTAGCTCCATTTTGTCTCGGAGGAGGCAGGGCGGATAAACCTGGAAGCAGTATTCCAGTTGGGCCGAACAAAAGCCGAGAACAGCCTCGTAAAGATGCCGCCCGTCAAGACTCCGGACGAACGTCGGATTAACCACAACATGCGGAAACCCCTGCTTGCGGTCTTCTTCCAGTTGTCGCCAGAGTGTAAAGTCGAACAGTGTACGACGTCTAGGTCAACCTGGCTAAATACACGGGGGAGTTCGACCCCACCGACCAAGTACTTCGCAAGAGGGCAACGTCCTGCAATTCGAAGAACGGAGCGCTTTGCTTGATTTATGAGCAATAACCATAAAGTAGATCAGTCCCAAAGCTCATCCAACGCTCGTTAAACAGCTTCGAAACCCCCAGAAACATCAACCATATTCTACAGCTTCAGGTCTTCAGCAAATAGCAGTGATGGTACTTCAAGCTCCGTGAGTAGGTCATTCAGATAGATAGAGAACAGCAACCGTCCAAGGACCGAGCCCTGTGACAAGCCACTGAGGACAGACTGCCTAAACGATAGGCCACGGCCTATCCGCACACACTGTTCTCTACCATCCAAGAAGGCAGTCACCCAATGAAGGGCGCGGCCAGATACCCCGTAGGAGGACAGCTTTTGCGCGAGCCTCAAATGGGGTACCTTGTCAAATGACTTCGAAAATTCGACGAAAAGCACGTCGAGCGCGTAGCCGTTATCCACTGCATCCGCCCAACTTTCGCGCGCCACCAGTAGATACGTCAGAAACATAAATATTTGAAAAGATTGGCGGGAGTCAGTTTGGTGATTAGAATCAACCAAGTGTGCCAACACGGCGCTCATCACAGTTTTTCTTCCAGCATTGCGTAGATTAGCTGGACAATGCTCGCGTATTCTCTCAGACAGCCTCCTAGTAGTTCTTCCAATGTATCTTGCTCGACATGAACAAGAGAAGGAATATACACAATAAGAAGTACATGACCAGGGAAGTCTGTCTTTGAGTTGGGGCCTCACGATTGGTGTTGAAGTAAAACTTAGCCGCAAACTCGCTGCGTAGTACGTATGACTCATAGCGTCGGATAATCTTCTAAATGTTGCCTGCGCTATGCCATCCCCCTTGAACGGCAACGACAAATAAATCGGTTTCTTTTCTACCGAAGCTGGTTTAGCTCTCATTTCTCTGCAGTCCATATATTTCCGAACAAATTGTTCTGGATAGCCGTTTCTCTCGAAAACGCCACTTAAGAAACTGAGCTCGTCCGCAAGTGTGTCCTCACTACAAATCCTTCTGGCCCTTTCGGTTAGACACCTAATCAAGTTGCGTTTCTGATTTATTGGGACAAAACTGGCAAAATGTATATATTAATGGTTGATGTCTGTGAGTAGTGTAAAGTTCGAAGAAAGTAGAAGCCACGATTAAAATTCACGCACAATAATATGCCTCGACGGGGAGTCGAACCCCGGTCCACGAATTTCCGGTCCGTTGCTCTACCACCTGAGCTACCGAGGGCTGACGATTAGGTGCGCAAATTTTAACACATGTCTTCTGCTTGGTGCGCGACGTGTTGCCAATAAGCTCACAGTACCTGTCCTGATGTTGCAGATTGGCTCACTCACCCGTCACTTCCCAATAGACCGAAGTTCCTGTCCTTCAGACGTCCAATGGGCGATGGTAGATTAATGGTTGATGTTTGTGAATTGCACATGTCTAGTATCGGCCTTAGTGAAGTTGCATAAGGAAGGACTTCCACTAAGGCCCATACTAGACATGTGCAATTCACCGTATCACGCAACAGCCAAGTGGTTAGCTAAGCTTCTAGAGCCGGTGAGAAATACTATGTCCAGGTACAGCCTACGAGACACATTCAGTTTCTTAGACTCCATAAGACAGCTTCAGCTAACAGGAAGAAATATGTTTTTGTTGGAGGTGGTGTCGCTCTTCACCAATATTCCGTTAGAAGAGACAATTGACTATATATGTGACACCATTCGAGACCATCAACTGGGTATCGGCCTTTCAACTGATCGATTAAAACAGCTACTTCTGCTGTGTACTAGTAACATACAATTTCAGTTTAACGGGGCCATATACAGACAAAGAGATGGAGTAGCAATGGGATCACCACTTAGACCGCTACTGGCGGATGTGTTCATGAGCAAATTAGAGAATACCTATGTGAGCGGAGTCATTACCAGTCTACCAAATTACGGACGATATGTGGATGACATATTTTGCGTGACGAACAGGCACTGTTGCCCAGAGACAATTTTATCCCATTTTAACTCAGCGCACCCTAATGCCACGTTCACCCTAGAAACTGAAGTCAATGACACAATGTCGTTCCTAGACGTTCAGCTTAGTAGACGACCAGATGGATCAGTCCAACGGAGGGTGCATAGAAAAACAACGTGGAACGGACAATATATACATTTTGCCAGTTTTGTCCCAATAAATCAGAAACGCAACTTGATTAGGTGTCTAACCGAAAGGGCCAGAAGGATTTGTAGTGAGGACACACTTGCGGACGAGCTCAGTTTCTTAAGTGGCGTTTTCGAGAGAAACGGCTATCCAGAACAATTTGTTCGGAAATATATGGACTGCAGAGAAATGAGAGCTAAACCAGCTTCGGTAGAAAAGAAACCGATTTATTTGTCGTTGCCGTTCAAGGGGGATGGCATAGCGCAGGCAACATTTAGAAGATTATCCGACGCTATGAGTCATACGTACTACGCAGCGAGTTTGCGGCTAAGTTTTACTTCAACACCAATCGTGAGGCCCCAACTCAAAGACAGACTTCCCTGGTCATGTACTTCTTATTGTGTATATTCCTTCTCTTGTTCATGTCGAGCAAGATACATTGGAAGAACTACTAGGAGGCTGTCTGAGAGAATACGCGAGCATTGTCCAGCTAATCTACGCAATGCTGGAAGAAAAACTGTGATGAGCGCCGTGTTGGCACACTTGGTTGATTCTAATCACATAAATATTTTCCGGAATCCGTGTTGCACATTGCTAACTTGACCAAACCTACTCAGATGACTTTCTAATGAACCTAACA
The DNA here is from genome assembly GCA_944474145.2 of Dicrocoelium dendriticum. Taxonomy (NCBI): domain Eukaryota; kingdom Metazoa; phylum Platyhelminthes; class Trematoda; order Plagiorchiida; family Dicrocoeliidae; genus Dicrocoelium; species Dicrocoelium dendriticum. The sequence goes on along the minus strand of OX104067.1, from coordinate 126,363,044 downwards.
GGTTTCTCGAGGATTTTGACTAATACACTCATCAGGCTAACTGGCCTGTACCTTGCAGGCAAACTCCTGCCACATTTTTTTAAGATGGGACAGATGAGGACTTCCTTCCATACGGTAGGTAATGCACAATTGTCAAGCAATTTCAAAAACAGGATAGCGAGCGGTCCACTTAGTTCCGCAGCCAACGCATGTAACAGGTTCGGGTGAATCAAATCTGGCCTCGATGCCTTAAAAGATTTCAGCCCTTGTAATGACCTATATACATATACATATATATATATATATATATATATATATATATATATATGTATTCTGCACAATCTGTGGTACAGATATCGTACCATCAGTGTCATGGCTGAATAGGAACACAGTATGAATAGGAGAAAACAACAACAACAACAACAACAACAACAACAACAACAACAGCAACAACAAAGGGCTTTTTGTCCATTTTACCACACAGTTTTTGAAATTCTTTCAGTTTGTTTTTTTAGGGGGAGGAAGGAATGACATCGCAACACACCGGTGCACACGTCCGCCACTGACATCGATCTTGGTCCACGGCTTCCAAGGTCTTCAACCAGCATGTATCCGCATCTGTCGGATCCCAACCAGGTAGTCGACAACAACCGACCGAAGCCAAAGGTTCGTCAGCTTTTTCATGCGGCTTCTCTATGTTGTAGGCTGTCCACCAGACCGTCTCCTCTAGCCCTGTCCAGCAACCGCAAACTCCGCACGACGAGGGTAACGCTGGACAGGCATGCGCAATAC
>OX104067.1:126251830-126362178 GCA_944474145.2 Dicrocoelium dendriticum | reverse complement strand
GCAGTGTGTCTTCTCGGGTGCCGAAAGCTAGTGCTCGAAAGATACAAGCGATGATCAGAGCAAAGATTAAGTAGTCTGTCTCCAATGTCTGATCGACTGCTACTGTGACCAAAACTACCCCCAAGGTGGTGCTCGCTTTGTGGAAGGCGGCCAACCCATGCTTTAAAGTCCCCGGCAAGAATGACTATATCAGTCCACTTTGGAAGAACACAGAAGTTCATGTAGCTGCTGGTAAGAGCTATCCTTGACGTCATCCGGGCAGCAATCTGTAGGGGCGCAGGCGGAGACGACAAACAAGGTGCGCTTAACTTCTCGACGTCTGCTTGCATTACATGAACCCCGTAGTCTGATTGCACATAACCGACTGTTGACTGGGATCCAGTCGAGCAGAGCTGTGTCAGCCCTGGCACTCAGTGCAACCCCAACACCAGCTTGGCCAGAGGCGGCAGCTTCTGGGTCTCCGGAAAGCTGTAGGTGGTATTTGGCGTCAGAGTTTGCCGAAATCTTGTAATCTGATCTCTAAAAGGCAACAGATGTCTACCGAGAACACTTCAAGAGTTAGGAACAGACATGCTTGTCGACCCATCTGCATCAAAGTTCAAACATTAAACGCTGCGAGGATGAATGGAGAACAAGGTCGAAGAAGAGCTTGAGCTTCAGTGGAGGGAGAGGCGGTTGCGATCGCAGGACACTGAAAACCGGGCGTTTGTCTCTCACTTCCATCAAATGTGAAATGTGGGTCGTTTGTGACGGTGACCGAAGAAGACATAAGACTACATATAGGTGAAGAACGGGAGGTGGGGCGATTTGTGAGTGGAGGTTGAGCAGTTGAGTTGGCATAGAAGATATGCATAGCAGGAGCATTAGTAAGCAGTGTGGTCCGTTATTCGTCAGTGGGCGTGATACTACCCGGTTGTCCAGGCCGAAGTAGAGAGTTGTCTTAGGGGGCCCTACCCCGAGCTTTTGATCAAAGATCTAACCTATAAGCCAGCAGGGCGATGTGAAGGCGTCGCAAGCCGTTGGCAGCCAGTGACCAAATAGATGGTTCATACTCCTTTCTGTCCGTGAAGGAGCAGGGGTCCAACGCACTGTTGAGTTACAATGCCTCTCAAGGAGGGACAAGGGGCAGTGACTTTATCTAGTGGCGAGTCACATCCGCCACCTCGCAGTGTTCTTAAACAGACATCTGGCTTTTTATAGGGAGAACGCTTGGCAAGCGAGAACCCATCACATCCTGGAACACTGCCGCCGCACCATTTGCTGGAACGGAAAAAAACCCGAACCACCCAGTTGACACCATGAGGAAGTTGTTCGGCAAGCCAGCGGTCTCCGCTACAATAACTCAGGATAGGCCCGAAGCCTCTGGGATTCTGCAAACCAGCTCAACGCCTGTCAAACAAGTTTCCCTTACAAACGCTACTGCATTTTTCCCACTTACTACGCAGGCCTTGTCATAGTCCATATGAGCATGAGTACCGACACCACGCATCAACATTGAAATTGACGTGTACAAACCGCAACGCCTTTTGACATATGCGAGAAATCTTTTTGGATTCTCTGAAGCTTCGTCTGCTAACCCTTTCTCGAAATTGAGCCGAGCATTCCTTAGGGGTTGCTTACACCTATTTCTAACCTTACGGTACCTGTCATGAGTATCGGTGGATGGAGCCTCTCTGTAAGTCCACCAACATTTCGCTCACTTTTTGAGCAGATGCCTGCCAGTGGAATCCATCCAGGGCAGCTGTGCTCGTGTCTCGTTTCTCCTTGTGGCAGAGATGAAATGAGTAGCGACCTCTGTGTGCTAGGACTTAAATTAATCTCAGGCAACCTGGACAGTATCGTCACCTGAAATCTCACAATGGGAACGCGAAGCCTTGGCTCTCATAAGCCTTACCAGCGGAGCTGGATGGTTTGGCTATCTGTTCAGCTACCTCATCCTGTAAAGTTGAATGAGAGCAGAATTTGCTGCAGTGTATTCTGTTAGATCAGTAGAATCCAACTTATTATGGTCTTTACCGTTCTTTTCAGTAGAAGCCCAGTTAACTGTGACCGCGTGAAGCGTGTGGATAGTTTAGAAGGGGAACCTTTTATACCACGGAGATTAGAACTTCACGATTTGATGAGAAATAGTTTCCACTATTTTAGGGATTCACTCTGTTTCGTTGCTTTTTGATAGTGGGTGCCAGTTAACGAAACGTGGGACACGGATCAAAAATCAGGGCTTTAGACCAAATAAGTTAATGCATTAGACGAGTTGGTTATTACATCAGGGTGGATAGACGCCATGCTAAATAATTCCGCTGCATCCGAACGGTGCAGTGCGTCCTTCTAGAGGTAACCACACGCCCGAGTGTATTCCTGATGAAACTTCTTCGGTATTGGAGACCGCACATCAGTTGGAGGGGTGCACAGCTGCACACCATACATACCGCAAGCTCTGTGGTGCGTGGCTGGTTGGGTCTCAGGATACCACCGAGCAACATGACGCAACTGCCCTTGACGAATAGAGGATACCCCATGTCCACTAACCATCTCAATTCGGAAAACATCCGCGAGAACACAAGAGGTGCGGAGTTACCTGCCACGGCAACGAATATCTATCATATGTATTAACTCTGATCAATAATAGTTCCGCTCATTCGTAAACACCATCCTGGAGGTTCCGTGGCTCGCCCTAATTCGAAGCCTTGTTGAGTGATGTTTCTGCAATTTTACTGCCATCTCAAAACGTTCTCTTTGTGTTATTGAGTCGGTTTGTTCATTTTGTGACTCGTATCCTGGTTGCCTATTACGCACATACTACTGGACCTTAACGCAGTTGTACATTCTCTTGGAGCTGCATAGCATACGACATGCACTGAATCAACCATTGACTAGCTAGCCGAGCCTGATCGGTTTCTACTCGCATTGCTCACCTTACTGAACCGTGTCCTGAGTGATGGCATTTTGAGTAAGTTTACTTAAAACCATGCCGGCGGTTCACCGGATCGTCAATGTGGCATCACATTAACGCATATAGATGGGTCGCAGTGTCAAAGCTATACGCGAAAGTAGCATCTCGGGATCATTCTATTCAATTTTATCTGAGTGCCACACGTAGACGTTATGCGCCGCACTTAAGCCCTTGTTCCGTTTAACGCCCCATTTATCCCCATGGTTGGCGGCATCCGGTTTCGGGTTTGCCTGTCACTGTGGCCAGCCACAGGACGCCTGCGCCTACAGAGGGACCATGGGTGGCTTACGCTGCACCACCCACAGCTCCAACCACACACCCCATATCCAGTGTAAACCCGAAGGAATAAGACCGGGAGGCATGCGGATGGGAGCCACGTTTCATCAATGGAGCCGGCCCACACCCCTTCACAAGGAAACACAAGCACACTGTATTTGGGAATCAAGCGCACACACGAGGCGGTGGCTGGACCGAAGTCCGCTCCACACTGAGTGCATGGAACCACTCTTTGGTACTAACACGGCCACAACGACCGTGCACCCCGTCCCCTCCAGCAACGACCAACTGTCTCCTGGAGCCAGTATGAACCATGTAGTGGGTAATAGACAGGTAGTCACCTAGTCAACATGCACATCAAGCGCAGCCACACCGGGGATATCAAGCAACAGCCAATCACTTGGAACAACAAGATGAATTAAAATAAATCAAATAATGCATACAGATACGGTGGCATAACTCTTCGTTAAATTAGCGTATGCAGTAAGTTGGTTAGCAGCTAATCCGCCATAAGTAAGAAATGTCCACAAGTTACTTAAAAATGCTACAAACGCAATAAAGTTAACGAAGATAACCACAGTTAGCATAAGCAACATGGCCAATTAATAAAACATTATTCAGGCAGGCAGAACAAACCAAATAAAGTGGAATGAAATTTGGCCAGCTTAAAAAGACCTAGTTTAAGTGTAAGTTGGTTTAGCCCAACTGTGGTGAAGAAGCATCAAGAATGCAACATCAGCCTCAGCATGGGGCCCATTTATCCCCATACAGGTCAAGATAATGAAATTTTAACGGGTAACGCGGTACATTGTTGCATTTACACTGAAATTGGGAATGTAAGACCCTTTGATGCAATGGATTCGGGGCAATATTTGAAGTGCCTCCGTTTTTCTTAGGCTTAACCACTGAAAGTCAACTCATTGACTCGGTGTATACTCCTCCACTCCTTTTCCAGGTTTCTGAATTTCTCAGTCGGCTTCAGAGACGTCTCAGCACGGTAAGCGGACTATTACAAGTTCCATTCTTCCTAACCTTGCATAGTCAATACTGTGACTCATCCCTTAATAACAAGTGTCGATTAAGCTTCCTTATTCTTCATGAATACATGAGGCAAAATTCTCCGCTGCGCAACATGAAGAGTTACATTTGAACTGTCTTCAGACGATCAGCGCGCTCTCCCATCGGCACCGCTTTAATACCGTGACCGCATAGATAGCCACGTAAATCCTTCCTCAGTGCATTCAAAAGAATGCTGACAACACTGTGTGATACACCAATATTAGGCTCGGCACTGTCCGGGTGATGGACCAAGTGGGCATCAAATTGTCATCCGAATTCTGGGACTTTTTTTACGGAAATATCGAGGTCAACGCTGGGGCATGGGTTTCACATCAATTTTGCCCGACCACTTCGTTGGTCAGCATTTGGCATATGGATTGACACAATGCATGCGGACCGTTCTTCCGTTGGCAAAGATGAATAGATACATAGATAATTTGTTCTCGACATTGCGAGGCACGCCTTCACATGCATGAGCAATTGGAAACGGTACAAAGCTATCACAAGTTCGCCAGTAACATAATGGATTTTATGTACACGCATGTTGGTGTATTTGCGTGTAGCTGTGTTGCTTGCATTTGTAAATTTGACGCTGCACTTTTGACTGTAGTACTTCGTGTCGCCAGTGTGAGAAGGGCTGACTGACTCCTGTGCAGTGAACATGGTCATACGGATAAGCAAAGGGACAGTAAGTGTAGTCAGTGGAGTGTCACATTCGCAACATCGCAGTGTTTATACACAGACATTTGTAGTTTGTGTATGGAGAAGGCTTGCCAAGCGAGAGACCATCACATCCTGGAACACTGCCGCAGAACTATTTGCTGTATCAGAATAAACCCGAAGCACTCAGCTGGTACCACGGCGAACCATTGTATATTTGGTACAATGGAACAATGGTATATGACGGGTAAAAAAGCATACACTTAACGAGTCCCGCAGGTTGGCAATAGAAATACTAACAAATTGGCAAACCACATAAGTGGTTGAAGTAAGGAGTGTCAGTGAGATAAAAGGTAGAAGTATAACAGTTTTAGGGGGATAAAGTGGTACGACGCAAAACTGGCTAAGAAATTGTTATCGTTGGTGATGGTAGCAAATAAAAATGGAGTACTCACCGGTTCGTACAGATTTACGACCGTGAATTTGGGGTAAAAATCCAAAGAGGCTGGTCAGCCTAAATATATACAAGCGTTTTCGTTCATAAAACAAAGCGCAGGGCGCTCAGTGCGACGTCCAATCGTTTTTTAAACGTATCTAATGTGGGGGCACAAACTACTGAGTTTGGAAGGGCGTTCCAGGGCCCGCAGACCCGGAGGGAGAAATAGGTTTTCCGACAGTCTAGACGACTGTACTGTTGGCTCAGCTTTAAACTGTTACCGCGAAGGTTAGTGTTCGGGCTGAGCTTCAAGAGGTGGCGGCATACGTGACTGGGATCGCTCAATATCTGGTACACTAGTACGAGGTCTCCACGAAGTCGCTGGTACCGTCCGCTGAACACTCCGAGTATCTCCAGTGGTTCCTCGTAAGGAGTGTGGCGCAAGCCCTTGACGATTTTCGTTGCTCGACGCTGTGGAGTCTCAAGCGCTGCAAGGTCACGTTTTAGCCAGGGTTGCCAGGCCTGGATTGCATATTCGACGTGAGGACGCACGTAGGCATTCAGCATCAAAGAGAAGATGGATGGATCCAAAATTCCGAATGCTCTTCGCAGGAGTCCAACGTGCTGGTTGCCCCTTTTAGAAGCGGAATCTGACTGTTTGGAACACCCGAGGTCTTCCTGTACCAGCACACCCAAGTCGCGTTCCTGAGTGGTGGTCTTCAGATCGTGTGCCCCAAGCTTGTAGACGTGGACTTGTCGATGGCGGATATGAACAACGCGACATTTGTCCACATTAAACGGCAGGGCGTTTCTCACCGACCAATTCCAGGCCTCATTCAAGTCACGCTGTAGGACTTCATGGTCGTCCGATCGTTTTATCGCCCGCCAAACCTTGAGGTCGTCCGCGAAGAGTAAGAATTTCGACGTAATAACTCTTACTAGATCGTTAATGAAAAGCAGGAACAAACGAGGCCCAAGTACCAAACCCTGCGGTACGCCGCATCCCACTCGAATCGGATCGGAAAAGAATGATCGAACTCTAACTACTAACTGCCGTTCAGAGAGAAAGTTACCGATCCATCCTAACAACGGGTCTCCGATACCGTACTGTTGGAGTTTAATGAGCAGGATTCGATGATCCAGGCGATCGAAGGCTTTCGAAAAGTCCAAGAATGCAACATCGACTCCTGTTCCCTCATCGACAGTCTCGGTCCAGTTGTCACGAGCTATCAGCAGATTCGTCGTACATGAACGATGTTGACGAAACCCATGCTGTTCTGGCGCAATTATGCCGTAGTTTTCCAAGTATCCCATTAACGCATCTGCTATCACCGCTTCCATGACTTTGGCGATCACAGGCAGAAGCGTTACGGGGCGGTAATTGACAGGATCCGATCGACTTCCTGCTTTGTATATGGGCGTTATTACACCTTGTTTCCACCTCCAAGGTACGATGTTCTCATCGAAACAGCGCTGAAAAAATGCAGCTAGTGGTTCGGCCAAGTGGATGGCAGCTACCTGTAATGTTTTCGGGTGAATGTTATCGGCCCCGGGAGAGCTGTGTGGACGCAAGGATAGCAGCTTTTGCAGCACCATTTCTGCAGTGAACGTGACGTTGGATAAAACGGGCGGTGGGGTAACTAGTGGCGGAATATACGTCGAGGCTTGTACACCTCGGAAGATTGGGGAGTACTGGGCCCGTAATGCGTTGGCCGCCTCTTTCGCAGTATGTGTATACCCATTGGTCGTATTAAGTGGTGGGATTCCCCGTTGCACCTTGCGAAGTCCATTCACCTGTTTGTAAAGAAGCTTTTTGTTCGAACAGAATCGTTTGGCTAGCTCCTGCTGATGCGTTCTCTTGTCTTCGCGAACCAAAAGCACACAGTAGTTGCGATGCGAAACGTATTCCGTCCAGTTTTTTGCGCTGGGGTTGCTTTTATACGTGCGCCATGCCCGATCCCTTAGAGTCATGCATTGTCGCGTCCGACTTCGCAAGAATGATTTCGCTGTGCGGGGATGTTGGGAAACTTTTGGTGTTGAGGCTTCTATGACTAGTGACGTGATGGTGTTCGCAAATGTCTCCCAGGCTAGTTCTGGGGTGCAGTTAGCTAGAAACGTCCAACTGGTATTCTCAACTAGGGCAGACAGAACGTGGTAATGGATAACAGATTGCCTCGTTTCGAGCTCCGCAACTGGATATTTGGCGTAGCAGATGTAATCGAGCTGCAAAGTCACGTGATCGCTACGGCCCAAAGGACTGCACACCATTAGTCCATCGACCATGAGCTCTTCGTTAGTGAGCACTAGATCTAATATCGATGGGTTGTTTCCTGTTCTGAACCTGGTTGGAACGGTGACGTGGTTATACAAGAAGGTGCTAGAGAGTAGCTCTTGCAAATATGCCTTGAACACCTCTGTCTCGGATGCTGGATTTTCCAAGTCATGGGTGTTGAAATCTCCTGCAACGAGGATGTGGCTGTACTTCTGATTAAGCACGGAGCGAAAAGCGGAGATAAGTCTGTTGTCCCTTTCCGGAGTGGATTTCGGTGGTCGGTAAACCACAGAGAGAAGGCATACGTCGTTGCGTTCCAACCACAGTTTGCACCAAAGGACGTCGGTGACACAAGTCTGGGGATCGTCTATGAGCTCACAACGAAGGTTCGTTCGGAAATAAATGAGCACGCCACCGCCCTTGCCCGTTCTGTCGTTCCGGAGAAGTGACATACCCGGTATGGCAATCTCAGCGTCTGTGATTTCGCCGCTCAGCCAGGTTTCGGTGATCGTTATGATGTCTCGAGGCTCCGAAGCCAAACGGTGACGGAGTTCTACCAACTTACTTATGAGGCCTTGTGCATTAGTATACATGCAGGATAGTGCTTTTGTAACCAAGAGTGAGCTAGCACAGGTTGTGGTAGAAATGGAGTTTGTGCCGACCGTTAACGGGTCGGCCAGTAACCGTTTTTTTGTGGTGACGTTTGCCTTTGAGTTTGCTTTCGGTTAGACGACTGATCGCGGCCTTCCGGGCCCTGCTGGTCCCCCGTGTTCAGCCGTGTTTCGTGGGATATTGCGGTTGTTGATAAATCCATGCCTTCAAAAAGTTGCATGAGTGGATGGTTCAACAATTTGATCGCTCCCCGTGAGTCGTTGGTAATCCGTGGCAGCGTACCTGATGCCTTTAACCGAATTTCAGCTGGCAGCTTCATGCGGAATTTGGACCAGTTTTCCAAGGCGAGCGGTAACATAAACTCAGATTGAAGCACCACCTTCATAAGTCTGGGACCGTTCCCTTTGTAGTTGGGTGAAAATGGAATCCTGGTCAACCGCTTAGCGATGATATTATTGAGGGAGATTTCGTGGCGGATGTAACTCCATTGCTCCCGGTCATGTGCATCCGCTGCATCAGAGGTTGAATTTTGGAGCTCAGGAACCCCGTACACAATTATCGTCCGTTTCGCCTCGGCTTTACGAACTTCTTCACGGTTGCTCATCTTTTTCGGACGTTCGTTCCAGGGGATATCAGGAAGTATACGCGCCTCGAGTGATGAATGACAAAGCCTGTTGGACGATAGTAGAACTGCCTCTGTGTCCTTGATGGAGTTTAGTGTCACCCGGAGAAGTCGGGGTTCACCGTAGTGCGCTGAATTTGGATGACGTGTGACTCGTCTCAGCATTGCAGGTTCAACCGAAATGCCAATCGCAGTACATATAGACTTCCACTGATTACGATCATCCAACAGCTTCCCCTTTATTGTACTCGCCTGTGCTTCAGGAACATTTGTACACACAACGGTTAACGCGCCTTGGCTCCTTGCGTTGGATGCAGATTTGCCATGACTTAAAGACACGGTGTTAAACGGATTGTTTGGTTGTTTGAGTCTGGTCAACTTACTGTTGCTTGGTGAGGCCACCGGAGTCGGAGGTAATTTAGCCGGTGTATGCATTGAGGCGACTGAGGCGTATGACGCCCGACTTTTCTCTACGGCGGAAGAGGTTTGCCCCGGAGCTTCCGCGGTTGCTGTTGAATGGAGGTGGGGCGTGTGACTCAAAGGTGTGGACATCAGTACTCTGGATGTTCGTCCGCTTTTGGGAGTTGAGTGAGGCAAGGGATTTGGAGAAACTGAGGCTGCAGCGCGACTTGAGCGTCTAGCCCTTTTTTTCGGCCTCGAGGTGGAGCTTTCTTTGACCGACTGTGGTACAATCATGGCCATATTCGCGGCCGGTGGTGCAAGCCTGGCGTTCAACAAATAAGCGATTGTCGCATTCAAAGTATCGCACCTTTCCATGAGTGCACATAAACAACCGACCACTGGAGTTAACTGGCAAGTTGGACAAAACCAAAATGCGTCAGTAGCCTTGTTTATTTGCCTTGCTTCTTGGGCGGACTTTCCTATACAGCTCGGGTGGAACGAGCCACTGCAGTTTCGGCACGTTATACCCATTTTAAGGGCTTTGCCGCAATTAGTTGAAGAGCAGATACGTCGTTGCATGATATTCGGAATAGTTGTTGTATTTTTTCAAGCACGAGGACAAGCAAGATGTCGATCACAAATTCCAAAATGACGGGCACAGCAGTAAATCACTGAGATCTCCGAAGATATCAAGCGGAATTCCACGAAACTTTCACGGATTGATGAACACACGAAACTAAAAAGTTTGGTGCACAACTAACACAGCAACACACGTAAAATACAGTAATTCCAGAGAAAAAGCAGGATCCAGTGCGTGGTAGCAGAAAATTCCGCGGCGTCCGTGGGTACAGCCAATGAAACTGGATGCTTTGACGGTCAGCCTTCGACTAAAAGCCGCATCACCAAGGTTCTCGCAAGCTAATCACCTCCATGGTTAGTAGCGTATGAGAGGATTGCTATCAAGGTTTACATAATCTGATTTCTGCTTAGTTGTTTCTGTGCCTAGACGCTTCAGCCAACATTTTCTGCTTTTAAGTGGCTTGTACAAACTACTCAAATGACCTTTAACACTGATTGGTGTGTAACTTTAAGTTGCGTCTTTGGGAATAAGATTTCCAAACAAACGTGGCCCTAAAGCCTACTCGATCTCCAAAATAATCCAAGCGTATTTGCCATCGTTGCAACCGTCAGTCCCGGAACATTGTTGTAAACAAGTAGTCTGGACTCTTGTTACACTATGAGTAAATAGCATGTCGGTGGAGGCTATGAGTTGCAAATTCGATCCTGTTGAAACTAGCGTGATGTTCGGCAAGTCACTGACGTCACTTGCCATCGTGGTTCTGGGGATCACACTGCCACTAACGCAATGGTACTCGGTAGCCGTGGGTTAACTTGGTGGTATTTTTATATTAATATTCTGTGGGATAACTGGTTACGACCTTCCTATTAGTACTTTTGGATGTGTTTATGCGAAGTTTGCTGTAATCCACACACCTAATGTTTCGTCCCATATAAAAATTTTGACTCTCAAGCTACATTCAAATATGCAGACTAGCTCCCATGAAGGTAACCTTGGTGTGCTCGTACGGAAGGAACTCAACTGCTCAAAACAGGCCGAAGTAGCTGCGAAAAGAGGCGAAGGGCATTCGCGAGATTTGACCCAACAACCTTCCCAGTGATGCACAATTCCTGCATGCGTCCGCATGTTGAATACGCAATCCAAGCTTGGCAACCTTGGTTGAAGCGCGACCTAGAGGGGTTAGATGCACCTCAACGAAGAGCAACGAAGAATGTGAAGGGCCTGCGCCTGTCACCACCGAAGGCTGAAGTTGCTGGGAATTTTCAGCGGACGCTATCGAAGGCTGCGCGGCGATCTCACATTAGCGTACCAGATACTGTTTGACCCCAACCACGTATGCCGCCACTTGCTGAAGCTTAGCCACAACACGCAGCTCAGAGGTAACTGCTTAAAATTGAAGGAACTATATAGCCGTCTAGAGTGTCGACGGAATTACTTTTCCCTTCGGGTTTGCCAACCCTGGAACGCACTTCCAGACTCAATTGTATCCTCTCCTACCTTGGACGTTTTCAACAAACGATTAGAGGTTGCTCTTAGCTCCCAGCATTTTGTTACCTAAACTCCTCTATTGTGGATTACGCCAAGCATGCTTTTCCACAGGATCTATGTATCAAATGGACCTAAGTGAGCGACCATATTTTACTTTTCTCACTCCTTACATCAACGATCACTGCACCCCAGTGTCTTTCTGAACGTTTACGCTCGATATTTTTTTTAATTTTGATGTTATTTATCAATGTGCTCATCTAGGCAGACGTTCGGTAGTTAACCCACATATATTTTGATTTCATCTTATTCACCCCAACCATCCTACGGTAAGTGTCAACCACTTGCTTTTATCCCGTACTGAATCATTGTTCATTGTTCATCGTTCATTGTTCATGAGGAGCAACATCGGACTGGGAAGCAGTGATCACTAACATTGCCCGGTGTATTAATTAGTCACTCTGCACACACTTTCAGACATACCTTCGGCTAGCAAACACTCCCAGTATTTGTTCCTCTGTTGTAAAGCATTAAAATTACTAGAATCAACTGTAAACCGCATAAAAGTCAACTGTTTGGGTTTGTTCGTCACATAGCGAGCCAAGGAAATTACCACTTTTCCTCATTGCAATCACTTTCAGATAACCCGATTGGAAGAGGAATACATCCGATTCTACAGAGTCTACCGACGTGAGTTAGCCTGGTTCTACCCTTTTGTGTAAGAAATTAATGATATATTATCGAAGATCAAGCTTTTGAACATCACGGTCACTTCCCTCACCGTGCGTTTTCGTATGATGTCAGACCGCTTTGTGTGCAAATTGAATCACAATTGGTAAATCCAAGTAGTGTCTTACCATTTGGTTTTGGCTCCTCAATCCACACAAACCTAGGGTTAGCTCTTCATTCGTGCCTATGATTTCTGTGCTTGAGTTTTATGAGATCGAGCGATCCAAGATTAACTGAGCTAATAGGTCTTGTTACTTATAGCTCGCAAGGGCACAAGTTAAATTTCTGTGGCCAAATCCATCTGCTGCTTGTAGGACAAGAACTAGCTGCTTAACTTTGAATAAGGTCGAACTTTTCCGATTCGCCACGCCATCGTAAATTAACCTGACTGTAGATGGTTTTTGTTGTCGTGACACTCTCGAGCCATGCCGAAACCGTGATCAAATACCCCGCCTCAGACATGGTTTATTTACTGGCTGTGTGACACAGTGGTTATGTGGTAATGTGCTTGGTGGCATCCGTTCGCAGAGTTACCGATCACGAGCAACCGCGGAACGCCCATGCACACAGACGGATAGCGGGCCACTAGCTTTACTCCACTCACGTCTCCAGCTATGCGTCCTGTATCCAGTCTAAAAACTAAGGGCATTTTTTAACCTTCTGGATGCTTATGGATATGTTCCGCATGGAACATAAAGACATGAGACTCGTAGATCTCAGGGCTCACTTGAAGAGAGACTTGGAAGCTTGTTGTTTCGCCGTGCATCAGAGAGAGAAACAGCGTCTGCCCCATGTTACCATTGGATGTTATTCCGTGTGATACGGGAAACGGGCAGCAGAAGCCCTGGTGTTAGCGAAACCAAACGCGACGATAGTGGACAGCCGACGCACAGCTTGTCAGAAAGCTTGGATCGTTGAGCTGAACCCTTTGTGAGACAGTTTAATCATCCTTAGTTAACCTATGCCCTTGATTGGCATTAACTGCCCTTCTCCCGGGGCGTCCGCATGGATCCGCCCTCGCGCACTAAAGTTGAACATGATATCAAACTGTTGTAATTGAGTAGGACTGCAGGATGAATTAGACTACCTTTAGCCGCCTTCAAATTCGGGCGATCAACTATCGTGGAGGATTCGCACTACTTACTAGAGAAGCTTTGGAAGCAAGAGACTGTCCCAACAGACTGGAGCCGGTCGGTCATAGTCCCAATTTCAAGAAGACTCCTCGTTCGGAATGCGACATTCATAACGAAATCATTCTGCTCTCAGATCATCATCATCATCATTATACACGTTAGCTGCAGGTGGAAAACACCTCAGATATTGTGCCGCAATACTAAAGACGAGAAGAAAAAATACAACAATGGCTTGCAGGCTGAGCCACCAGTAGCGGATGGACATCGTTGCGGAGAGCTAACAGCTGGCTGTCGTGCCGTAAAAGAGTTATGGTATGCCTAGCGAATAAGATCGTGATTGGAGGGGATGCTAAGCAGGAGGGGATGGACAAAGGAACTCACAACACAACGCCATTGGGCTCAGCTCCTAGCCATATCAGCAAGTGTCTCCAACCAAACGTGTTCATCGTCCTTAGGGCTCCAGCCCGGCAGTTGAGATGCACCAACCGACGCCAACTTCGATGTAAATGTCTTCATTTCTCTTTCAGATGTTTCTAAATTACTTGCGTTTGTCATTATTCACAGACTTGCTGGCACCTATGAAAGTCAGATCCGCGAGCAGCATGCCGGATTTCGCCGAAATTATGGTTGTACTGGCCACATTTTTACTTTAGGTCTGTTGTTGGAATACCGTTATGTGTATTGGCGGTCTACTGTAGTTGGGTTGCTCGACATCGGACGTGCCTTCCATTCGATGGATCGATGTGCCCTTTGGAAGTGTCTGATCAGGAAAGGTGTGCCTCATGAATACGTGAACATCATCAGAGCGCTGTATGCGCATAGGTCGGGTAGAGTGAGGGTTTATGGCAAACTGTCACCATCCTTCAATGCCTCCAGCGATGTGAGACAAGGTTACCTACTGTCACGTTTCTTCAACTTCTCAAGTGATGAATACATTGATACGGTGTTTCACTGGACACAAAGTGCGAGGTGCGGGGTCGCTCCAAGGTGACCGAATTCTTCTCTTGGAATACGCCGACTTCATTGCTCTACTCTCTGACCCATCCTGAATGTGCCAAGCTGCACAGAATAAATTAGCTCAGGCTGTCAGTCGTTTCAAGCTATGCTTTGCACCATCAAAATGCAAAGTACTTCTCCAAGTCTGACATGGACCTACCCCTGCGCGGACGCTTGGTGGGTATCTGCTAGAAGTCGTTCCCAAATTAAATTTCTTGGCAGCTGTATTAACTCATGTGGAAAGGAAGATGAGATCGTTTTTGCCAATCTCCGCCACCTATGACGCCGGTGCGTCATCACTCTCGCCCTGAAGGTCAGAGTCTACATTGCAAGCGTCTTTTCAATCCTGCTATATGGTTGGAAAACCTGGTCCATCAAATCGACAGAAATAAAGAGGCTATTAACGTACGATCATCGCTGCCTTCACAGCAGAGCTCACTTTTGGTGCAACATCATGTGGGCAATTAACGTGTTCGGCGTCGTGTATTTGGTGCAGGAAGAGCGAGTGAACAGCACAGCAACGATCTCTGATGGCTAGGCCACGTGTTGCGGATGTCAGCACACTGACTGCCGCATCGTGCGTTGTTTGCGTGCCTGGGGTGTGGATGGAGAAAGTGGAGGGAAGTACAAGCGATGACTTGGTCAAGAAAATGAACATCCTCAGTTTGAATTAGGCCGCGATTGGTGTTTCCCGACTGCCTGGCTGAATTCCCAACAACGATGATCCCCTTTGGTTGGATACACGTGTGACATGGCAAGGAACCGACCTCAGTGGTTTTTGTGTTGTAAGTTTCCGTGTAGCTCCCCCACTTATTTCCCCCTACAACCACAATATCTTACCGGATGTATAATATGATACAACATGAAATTACTTGTTTTTTTAGATTATGTAATCCATAATGTCTAGTAGCCCATCATTTTATATTGCGGCATAATGGCTAAAACCGAAAAATATGGCTGTTTTCTATGCAAATGGGAACGAAGATTGATCCTAAGTCTGCGAACGATCTTTCTACATGCAGTACCTCGCTTTAGACTAGAGAACCATTGGTGCTGGACAATTGGGATATATTCAGCTCGCGATGAAGCCTTTATTTCAGCTAAGCATAGTTAGGTGAAATGTGTACTCTATCTAGCCAAAAATGAGAAGACGTTTTCTGGAATAGGCAGATGCCTTGTCGTCGAATGCAGCTAGTCCTACTAATTAGCTCGCGCGTACAAACGTGCTCAATAGTTGGTACGATGACAGTGTGCAGTCAGACACTTAGGGTTTTACTATGAAAACAGCATGCCTTCCTTTTTGGATGCATCTCTGCTTACAAAGGGGGGGGCAAAACAGGAGTAAATAAAGGCTCAAGCGAAAAATTCCTTTGGGGGTATTCGTGTGACACGTAGGAACTCCCGGCCCAACGAAGAAAGGAAGTGGAGACGTTAACTACGGTACTAAGCAAATGGGAATCAAAGCACAACATATATGTACCTCTGCAATACCCGTTCAGTTTCGAAACAATCGGTCCTCACAATGTCCTAAAGGAATGCAAACCTTACTCGTCACCGTACATGGAGTCACACAATCCAGAGTCCACGATCGGACAACGACCTTTCTTTTGTTGGGTGGGATAACCCTTGGCTCACTGGTTCGCTATACAACCGCACTGATCCTGCCAAATACCGTCCAATAATACTACTTCCCGTACTATCCAAATTGATAGCATCAATCATCGCAGATGCGCTGATGCAGTATCTGGAAAGCCACAGCTTATTAGCCCCAGAGCAACATGGCTTTCGTCAAAAGCATTCGTGTAATACTAACCTATTAATCGCACGTAATAGCTGGACTGAAGCTGTTGTTGATGGAATATGAGTCGATGTCATCTACCTGGACTTCTCAAAAGCGTTTGATAGTTTAGACCGTCGAATCCTCCTTCAGAAGCTTCGGAACTATGGCGCTGGCATTTAGCAATTTTCTACACCAACGACGGCTAGTGGTGAGAGTCTGAGAAGCATTGTCTGACGCAATCGATGTGGCGTGTGGAGTACCACAAGGCTCGGTTCTTGGACCTCGTCTATTCCTGGTGTTCATTAACGATTTGGCAATATCAATTGCTTCTGATTCCCTATTTTTCGCTGATGATATCAAGATATGGGCGAAGGATCAGTGTACCGGACGACCACGAACGGCTCCAGTGCGCTCTTAACGCGGTGTTGAACTGCTCAGTTCCAAAAGCGCTACCATTCAACGTAGACAAATATCGCGTTGTGCAATTACGCCATAGACATAACTACACCTATTTGCTTTGGACAAACGGATTGCAGACCAGCTCCCAGGAACGTGACCTTGGTGTGATCGTACAGAGCGACCTCAAATGTTCAAAACAGGCTGAGGTAGCTGCAAAAAGATGCAATCAGCACATCGGCATGCTGCAAAGGGCATTCGGGAGATTTGACCCATCAATCTTCCCAATGATGCACAATTCCTACGTACGCCCGCATGTTGAATACGTAATCCAAGCTTGGCAACCTTGGTTGAAGCGCGACCTAGAAGCGTTAGAGGCACCTCAACGAAGAGCAACAAAGAACCTGAAGGGCCTGCGCTATCACTGTTACCACCGAAGGCTGAAGTTGCTGGGAATTTTCAGCGGACGCTATCGAAGGCTGCGCGGCGATCTCACATTAGCGTACCAGATACTGACTGATCCCAATCACGTATGCTGACATTTGCTGCAAAACAGCCACAACACGCAGCTCAGAGGTAACTGCTTAAAATGGAGGGAACTATATAGCCGTCTAGAGTGTCGACGGAATTACTTTTCCCTTCGGGTTTGCCAAACCTGGAACGCACTTTCAAACACAATTGTATCCTCTCCTACCTTGGACGTTTTCAACAAACGATTAGAGGTTGCTCCTAGCTCACAGCATTTTGTTACCTAAGCTCCTCTATTGTGGATTACGCCAAGCATGCTTTTCAACAGGATTTATGTATCAAATGGACCTAAGTGGGCGACCATATTTTACTTTTCGCACGCCTTATATGAACGATCACTGCACCCCAGTGTCTTTCTGAACGTTTACGCTCGATATTTTTGTTAATTTTACTCTGATGTAATTTATCAGAGTATTCATCTCGGCCGACGTTCGGTAGTTGACCCAGATATAATTTGATGTCATCATACTCACCCCAACCATCCTACGGGAAGTGTCAAGCACTTGTTTTTATCCCCTGATACATCATTGTTCATTGTTCATATGGAGGGGAACACTATGAGCTGGGCTCTAGGGGTGGTTTGACTCAGGCACTGAGAGGGTGGGGAGGAACCCGCAGGTGGGTTCCTCTGTGGCGGGAGGACCATTCAAGTCTGAGATGTGTATGTGTGTGTGTGTGTGTCAGTGAAGGGTTTCCACAATGGGTGGTGAAATGAAGCCATGGTAACATCGATATGAGATCATATGGAGGAGAATCGGTAAGCCGGCGTTCATCAGCTGGGGCAGACGTTTGCTTTGGCCAAACACAATGTGATCCCCATGTACGTCTTGCTAATTGTATAATCGGTACGACGATTATCATGTCATCATCATCATCATTATACACCTTGGCTATAGGCAATTTATAAAAAAGGAAAACGAAAAAATGCACCAGATGCAAGCCAGCTGAGCTACCGGTAACGGATTGGCCTCGTTCCGGAAAGCCGGCTACTATGCAGCAGAAAAAAAATGATTTACTATGCGAAATTATATTTGGTTAAGAAGTGAAATCGTTTTTGGAGGGGGCAGCTAAGAGGCATAGGGAAGGACAAAGAAATTCACAGCACGAACGCCACTGAGGTCGGCTCCTAGCCATGTCAACAAGTGTATGCAGCCACAGTTGGCGTGTAACACCATGCGACAAATAGATGATGAAAAATGAAATGAAATGAAAATGAAAATGAAATGAAATGAAAACGACAAATAGATGATAGGAGTCCAGAGTTAAATCGCGTTATCCGTCTTGCGATTTGCGTGGTAAATTTTGCAGTTAACAAAGGGTATATGGCTATTTCAATGAAAATAATCATCTTCCCGTCCACCTGAGTGAGTCACTGTCAGGAGCAATTACAGGCCATCCTGTTAGATGCCATGTTTCGCTTCTCGCTGTTGCAATCTCAAAACAAATGAGTTGGTTTGCGGCCCCAGTAGTCATGCGCTCAAGGCGGTGTCGATTGGATCGTTTTAATCCTATTTGAACTGTTTTCCACCGTGTGACACAGCTGTGTCACATGACTAACCAGTGAAAAATCTTTTTGATCCAGTTGATCTGCTTCGCATCTTAACCACTAACAAGTTTCAGCAGTGTGACTACACTTAACTAACTAACTGAATACATTTGTGTATATACCGCCAAGCAGTACATGGTCCCATAATCATGTGTGGTTTAGATAAGTGGTAACTGTTTTGGACGAAATTTGTATCCCCATGTAAGTCACTTTGTTAACTGAAACTTGGCAAATGCGCAATAAGACCTCTAGAATAGAATACTGGTTGGTTGGTTGAAGAGCATCTAACCGACAACAACAATTAGCCGGAACGAAGCCACTTCAGACCCACCCCGTGATAAATCTGGGAAGCGCAAACAAAGGCGGAACTCAGCGTGTGTTCACAATACTCTGGTTTTCAGTAGCGAAACACTATTGTGCTAATGTTTGCAGTTCATCTTGTGTTCACCCAACGTAAGTGATCTGTTATCTTACCGGTACTGTGCGAACCAAATCACTGAAAGCCAGGCTGACTTCCGCCCGGGTCTTGGGCGCATCGACCACTTATTTACTCTTTGCCAAGTTTTAGAGCGGTGACAGACCTACGGATGTCTACTAAGGTGGTTTTGCTTGAGTTAAACGCTGTCTTCGACTCTGACGACCTCGCCAGCTCGTGGCGCTATTTATCCACGAAGGAAGTGTCGGTTAAACTCCTTACCATTTTGAAATCCCTCTACCGTGAACCTTACATTAAGGGTTTATGAGAAACTGCCTCCTGAGTTTCCCACGACAAGTGGGGTTCACCAGGGTTATCCCATATCACTATTCATTAACAAATCAATTCCTGGTTTTGATAATGAACAAGGAATAGGGAATGTTTAGTTTGCTGAAGCTGAGCATACCCCGGGATGCACTCAGACTTTGGAATGAGTATCTGAAGTTCAGTGCTCGGTTGAAAGGGACCAGTATTGAGTTGAAATTCTTCACGTAATGTTTACAATCACGTCGCTATCCCAAACACTTGGAAAGTAATAATGCGATGTATCCACCATCTGAATGCAAAAACTTTTAAGAGATATACAGTCGCGTGCATCTGCCGGAACTGGACAGGTTTGTCTCACCTCGGATCCCTGCAGTGACAGATCTTACATGAATTAAGCAAGTCTTTTGAGGATTATATGAAGATGGTCAAGTTAACAATAGATGTGAAGAAAAAAAGAAGCAAGATTGTACACCGCATATCAATACATTGAAGATGCCAACTCACATGGTGGTGAAACGTATGCAATCAATTTATCACGCTCGGAGAAGCGATCAACAGGTGAGCAACCAACCCAGACTACCAGTATTCCCAATTATTACAAAAGAAGTTACTTAGTTCATTGTGCAATCAGGTTCCACAGTTATGTGTTTAACCTCTCTAATGTCACACTCAGCCTGTCAAGCCAAAACTGTTATAGTTAGGCCCTAAGTTTTGTATTCCATCTAGAAAATAGCTCAGGCGGCTTTAGAAGTGCAGTTTGGGAGGTCTGGTTCCAAGTTCGTCCAGGGATGTTGAGAATTTGGTGTGGAATCTAGTGTATAGTTATTACGAATACGCTAGGGCTAAACCTGTCGATAAAAGCATTATTATTATGAAAAAGAAGCAGTCACTTACGGAGTTATGGTGTAACGAAGAAATAATCATCTCTAATCCAGACAAAGGTTTCTGTGTAGTTCTAAAGGATAGGGATAATTACCTCCGTTAAAAGCAAAACGTATTTAGTAATAAACGTTATTTCAGAGGTTAACAGCGGGAAGAGAACACAGAAGAAGTAGAAACACAGATAGCTGGTTGCCTCATCACAAATAATGAATTGATCAAGTTGAAATCTTCAGACTGTCACCTTCCAAGACTATCCGGTCTTCCGAGAGTTCCTAAAGTGGTTGTCCCAATGCGTTCAATCTTGGACATGGTCGGTTCTCCACAGCATCTGTTGACCCAATGGATGATGGAAAATTTCAGCCGTTGCTGAAAATGATTCACATATACTATGTGAGAGAATCCTTCAAATTCTTTGAGAAGAGAAATAACCTCAACCTAACAAAAAGGGTGAAATCTTTTGATACCCACTTGCTGTTTAACAAAATTCCGTTGCTGGAAACGTTGGAAAATGTGTATGAATTGATTCAATGAATGCACATATCAATGGCTTTTCCTACAAATTTACTCAGAGAGGTGTTAGTGCGCTGATGCTTAAACTTTCAGTTCCCATTCCTTGGTGAGCTGTACCTCCAGATTGATGAAATGGCCATGGGATCTCTTGGGGCTTCTTTTGACTCATCTCTTTATGACAAAGAGAAAATGACCCATTATCAGCATCATCGTTATACAGGTTAGCTGCAGGTGGAAAACACCTCAGCTATTGTGCCGCAATACTAAAGAAAAGAAAAGAGCATACAACAAAGGCACGCCACCTGAGTCACCAGTAACCGGTGGACATCTTTCCTAAGTTAACAGCCAGCTATTTTGTCACAAAATGAGTTATATTATGCGAAGTAATTGAGATCGTGCTTGAAAGGGAGGGACAAGGAAATCCACAACACAAACGACTTTGAGGTCGGTTCCTAAACATGTCAACAAGTGTATCCAGCCAAATGTGGTCATCAACTATCAGACCCCAACCAGGGTGCCGAGTGGCTCCAACCGAGGACAACTTCAAAGTAAGGGCCTTCATTCCTCTTGATCAAGTCATCGCTTGACCACCCCTCCTCTTCTTCTATCCACACCCCCGGCGCACAAACAACCCACGTCGCCGGAATCGATGGGCTGACATGTGCAACACGTGGCCGAGCCATCGGAGCCTGGTGTGGGAAATAACGGTGCTGAGCGGTACGCTTCTTCTTCATGTGCCATAAACAAGGCGTCGAACACGCTCGTTGCTCACGCGGTATTCCCACCAGATGTGAGGTAAATTACGAAGGCACCGGTGGTCGAACGTAATCAGCCTCTTCATGTCAGCTGAGCTAAGGGGCCAGGTTACACAACCGTACAGTAGGGTCGAACGTACCGCTGTATTTTACACTCTAACCTTCAGGGAGAGAGTGACGTCGCGCCGGCGCCATAAGTGGCGAAGGTTAGCAAAGCACCTCATGTTTTTCCTATACAGTTCGTGACCTCGTCTTCGATTCCAACAGCGCGGATAAAAATACCTAGATAGTTTAATTTTTGAGCGACTTCTAGCTGACCCCCACCAAGGGTCAACACAGGAGGCGGTCGCTGCCAACCTTGGGGGAAAGCTTTACACTTCAAGGGGGGTAAAGCATAGCCCGGAACGGCTGACAGCCAGTGCTAATCTGTCCAGTGCCGCTTGGCACCTTTATGAGCTTTCACAGATTCGGGCAATATCGTCGACATATTCCAAGTCAAGAAGTGGTTCACCTGGGAACAACTCCACACCTTCTAAGTTGTGTCCTACGAACGCCATCTCTATGATTTCGTCAGTAGCGAAGTTGAAGAGAATAGATGACAACGGACATACTTGTCTTCCACCACTGGTGACATTGAAGAGGGACGACAGCTTGTGTAAGTCGTCACTCTGCCCGAGCTACGCGTGTGAAGCGCTCGCATATTATTTACACAGTTCTCGGACACACCTTTCCTGAATAGACAGTCCCAAAGGGCACCTCAATCCAACGAATCGAAGACACCTTTGACGTCGTGGAACACGACAACGGTGAGCCGCCAACATATGGGACGATACTCCAACACGACCCATTAAGAACATATATCAATAAAATGATAATGTATCTGCTATATGTCGGTAGCACGTTCGTACTGTGCGTCGGAACAGCAAACTGTACAGTTGCTGGAAGTCTTTAATGACGCACATGCGAATCTCCGTTTCTCCTGCCAAGAAGAGTCCAGCGATCAGCTTTAGTTTCGTGATATAAACATTATGCGAAAGGCCTATGGATCTTGTAGCAGAATACACAGGAAAGTACGTCGTCTGGACAATATGTTAACTTTCAGTACAAACAGAGCTTGGCGCAATCTCTTGCCTTCAGGGAGCGCAGTATGCACACATCAGATATCGTCAATGAGGAACTGTAGAAAATCAGCGACGCCCTTGGCCCTTGGCAAATAACCTACCCTCGTTGGCTCGAGCAGTGCTTGTGTATCAACATTCGTGTACGATACGTCGGTCGTACTTCGAGGTGTTTGTGCGAGAGGATCCGCGAGCATATATCCTTTTGGTTCTACAGAGGCGAAGTGAAGTCTTCAAACAGCTTAATTTTTGTCACACCTTGAATACGGCCATATGGCGTCAGAGAACGGCTTCAAAGTGCTCCAATCATTGTCTGAGCCTAAATCGCCATTCTTCCACAAACAACTGCTGCTTATTGCCGGGGTCATGTACCCACGCCACTTGAAAGCGGACCTAAGTGTTAAAAAAGCACACGCGGCTATTTTGTTACCTTGGCCAACGAGCATTGTTACTTAACTATTTGATGTTAATTCCAGCCGTCTATCTTGATGGTTAGATGGATTGTGCCTACTATTTCATTTGTCGCAAATCTCTTTTCCTATTCAACTTCCTGATCGAATTGATCATGAATGACTCGGTTCTTTCAGACTCTACCGGATTGGAAAACCTACCAGTTGATCTACTGACAAACTTGGAGTATGCGGACGACATAGTTCTCCTTGGGCCCGACGCAGTGAATTTGCACACTGCTGGATAGACTGAGGAGTTGCGCCGCATGCTTCGATATGTGCTTTGCACCTTCAGAGTGCAAACTACTGATGCAGAATTGGACCGACACGCCTCCGGGGGTTATCTTTCACCCAACAACCAGTGGAAGTGGTGGTTCGATTCACTTGCCTTGATAGCTGTGTCACGTCTGGTGGTCATATCAGTGAGGAGGATAGTTCGCGTATCTTCAAGGACCGTGTGGCTTTCCAAAGGCTCAACCATCTGTGGAGACGTGGAGCTGTCAGTCGGTCAGTGACAGCTACGGTGTATAACACTGCGATAAATTCGGTGATCCTGTGTGGATTGGACACCTCGCCATCCCGCGGCGAAGACATTAAACGCTTGACTGTGTTTGATCGCCGGTGTTTGTGGAGTACTGCCCACATCTGATGAGAACATCGAGTGAGCAATGCTGAGGTCTGCCAAATGGTTTTTGATAAGAAGCCTTCTGATGCCACACTCGGGTCTTTCCTGAATCTTAATGGCTTACGTTGGCTAGATCATATCCTCCGTATGCCCGTTGAGCGGTTTCCTCGGTGTGCACCATACGACATGGCTGCATCAAGTTGGGAGAAATGGCAAGATGGCCAATCCATGAGGTGGCATAGTGGTATGAAGAAATTGCCTGAGACACTTGATCAGGCTGATGCATGCCGTCTTCGTAGATGGGGACCTCGAGGCGGTCCTCACCAAAGGTCGTAGACCGCAGCAGATATGGTGCAGTCACGCCGTAAGTGGTGTTTCTGCATTCGGTTTCTTACAACTTATTGTTAACATTCGTTTTTATTCTGATCAGTTTAGCTCTGGCTTCAATTATCTTTACATTCCATATGCCTTTAATTCCACTTTCCTGTCGTTGCTAATTATTGTTATTTCTGCGATGTGAACAGTGGCAACTGGATCCGCCGCACTTCGCGCTTGAATCATAGTTGTTCAACTAAATTGAATCAACTGATTGGTCTGTTATATGCCTATTTTAATCAGTATGAAGTGACTGGTATACTGAATGAAACCAACGCATCCAAATGGTCTATGTAAGCTCAATAAGTCTATTTTCACGCTTGGCAATGGGAGTCTACTTGGTTTTACGTTAACTCACTGTATTGTTAACTTGGTTATATACACATTAATTCGAGACGAATAAACAAATTGTTTATCCTCGGAATTGTGAGGCACACCTGCAGTAGCATGACCATGGTGTTGCAGTCATGTAGACGACAACGATCATAAGCCGATCGCGGGAAGAAGCTGGTATAGTTTCACAGTTGCACTGAATATGTTTTGAATGATGAGATTGACGTACGCCATTACTCATCTTGCATGTGCGTTGCATCATTGATACCTATGTGCTTTTGACTAGAACCGACCTCCGGAATATCTTGAGAAGAACGGTTGAATGGCGAATATGTTGCATGCCATGGTAATCTATCTGCACTGTTACCAGTAATAGATAAAGAATTGAATGTTTAAGCAAACAAGCAGATGTTGTGAACGGCCTCTCCCTACCATGATGAGATAGATGGTCGTTTTCCTCCGACTGCAGTGTATACGGGTCGGCTGTTTTAGCTAGGCAGTTTGTATTTCAGCTGGATACATTTACCCCGTTGTGAACTTCGGTATCGGCGTAGTGTCGCCGTCTTCTCTTGTAGAGAGGCAAACTCACCTTGTACACGAAGTGCCCATTCTGCGTGTTATCATTTCGACTCGGATATGTCGGTCCTTAACCATTTAAGAGATGAAAAATTGTGACATCATTTTCAGCACGGGTATCGGTAAATACTCCTATCGCTGACTGATGGTGGAGAAACCGATCTCCACATCGTAAATTTTCCGGTAGTTCCCCCGGTCCGCCGAACCCGGACAAACAGATCGACGACGTGTCTTCCGGTCCCTACCCCGACCTGCGCGTAGCCTTCACAAATGTTTGTAGTTTAATGAACAGACGTGACGTTGTATTTCACTTCGTTTCCTCACGTCGTCCGGATGTATTAGTACCGGCCGAAACCTGGTTAAATCCTGAGGGCCCTACGCAGAAAGTCCAGATCATTGGCTGCTCGTGCTTCCGGTGCGACATACTATCAAACGATCGAGGCGGCGTGCTGTTATACATATGGTCCGCCCTGTGCGGGACACTGGTACACACCTACCGTAGGGAAGCTGGCTTGCGCGAACAGTTAAGATGCTCGATCCGCCTGAGACAGAATGAACTGTTTGTGGGTGCTGCTTGTCGCAGTCCGCGAACTCCATGCCTGGGTTGGTTGCCGAATGCCAGAAACTACATGAGTCGGCCCCGCTTCCTGCTTATGCGTGATTCTAATTTCCCTCGAATACGGTGACCTGAGGTTCAAATTCTGCAACGTTACTGTGAAGTCGAGGCGCAGTTTGCGGAGATGGTACGTAAAAGAGGGGCAGCACAACATGTCTGCCAACCTACGCGCGTTACACCGCATTCTGCTCCATCGCACCCGGACCTACTACAAACGAGTTGCGGGCAACGTGTACATGAAATTCAGGTAATGGAGCCTCTGGCAGCTAGTGACCACTTGATGGTGTTAACCAGCTTAGAGCTACCGCTGTCCTACTCGAGTCTGCCGTAGCCGTCCTATAATAATTGGAAGACCGACTTCAATGATGTACATCGACAGCCAGCGAAGTAGACTGATCGCTGCCGCAGCATTCATCTGTTGAAGCCTGTTGGTCTGTTATAAAAGAGGGTGTGCGATGGTTATGTGCTTGTTTCATACCCCACAAGTGTCAGGAAGATGGGCCAGTGATGCCACATTAAGTAGACAGAGAGTATAGACAACTGGCTCGACAGCGACGCGTATTGTGGAATAAGTTCCTCATGTCTGGCTCAGCCGACAATTATGAGGCGTACAAATGGCAGCGGAAGCTATACAACAGCGCAAAAGCGGGAAAGCGTCAGCAGTGAAAACAGGGGCTTGCAATCTCAGCGAGGACGACCCCCAAGAAGGTTTTTGCTTACGTAAAACGGAGCCTGAGGCCCGCAAGTCACGTAGCTGTGATAGAGAGCACTGACAGACAGCCGCTGCCCTCTAGCACTGCACTTGCGTCCGCATTGGCGGAGCACTTCGCTTCCGTATATACAAGTGGGTATGCGCCTATGCCATGCTCGACGTGTGCAGCCCCTACTGAACTCAATGGCCTGGATTGCGGTGTAGGTATTTGTAGTCTAAACGCCAGTCTCGACGGCACGAAATCTTCCGGACCCGATGGACTTCATCCTCAAATCATAAAACCCTTATCGGCTGTCATCTCGCCTTCCGTGACGGATCTGATGAACCGATCGCTATACAAGGGTGCATTGCCGAACGACTGCGAATGCTTGGCAATGAAGCCGATTCTAATAGCTTGTGACCCAGGCAACGTGGACAATTACCGACCGATTCGTCTCATCTGTGTTTTGGTGAAGGTGCTCGACAAGATTGTGAAAACGTGTCTTCACCAACTGCTGGACTTGAAAGATCACCTAACGCCGGCACAGCACTGCTTCATGAAGGGCCGCACGTGCATCACCTAGCTACTGTCGACGCGGCAGGAATGGTTGCAAGCATGGAACCGGGGGAAGTCAGCGAATGTTATCTACATTGATTTCAGTAAGGCTTTCGATAAACTGAACCTTGAGGTCTTGCTCCACAAGCTGAGGATGTGTGGTGTTGGTGGCACATTGCACCAGTTGATCAGTGACTTCTTTATTGGATGAAGATGGCGGGGACAGGTGGATGACCACCTAACGGACTGGTACCTCTCCACTAGCAGGGTACCCCAAGGTGCAGTGCTGGGGTCAGTGTTATTCCTGATCCACATAACCGAACTGCCTTAGCTTCTGTCGCCTTGTGCACTGTTTACAGAGGGCTTGATTCTCCCGGCGACTGTGACGTCCTTCAGAAGGACCTCGACGGCCTATCCCGATGGTCTTCAGAAGTTGACCTACCGGTAAACACGGCCAAGTCCTCGTTCATGAGCCTGGGGATGGGTAGTAATAGGCGTGCGTATACCGTGTCCAGGCACCCGCTGTATCCCACCAGTTCCGTAATGGATCTAGGCGTACTCTCAAGCTGCGATTTGAAATCTGTCGATAACACGAACAGACTGTACGCAAACGGTCTGCGCCCGCTTTTGCCACTTAGTCGCAGCTTCTGTACTTGGTTTAAAGAGATTGCCACCCGTCTGTTCTTTTCCATAGTAAGGCCGGTGCTTGAGTACGACTCACCCGCCTATTGCCCGCCCACAATAGGTGTGGCGCAGAGACTGGAACTAGTCCAGCACGTAGCTACCCGGCTCATCCCGTTTACGGGGTATGTCGGACGAGGACGGATGCAGGAGACTAGGACTTTACACTCTGTCAAATCGTCGGTTTCTAGTCCATCACATTATGACGCACCGGATACTACACCTAGGTCACCTCCATATGTTGCAGCCGCTGCTGCATGTTCGCGCACTAAGCAGCACACGTGGACACCGGTACAAACTAGTGGTACGCTGTCATGTGAGTTGGATAAACGCTCACTGTATGCAATTGAAGGTCAGTGGTCTCATATTCACCAGACCTTACTTGCAGCAGGAAAATCCTCGTGTGGTATGTCTAATCACCAACACGCACATTGGGTCTCTTCACAGTCTCTGGAACTTATCGATGCTCGCCGGCATATTCCGGCTGGAAGCGAACACAATGAAACTCGCAAAGAGCTCCGCGCAAGACTCCGTGCTAGCCTGAAGAGAGACTGCGAATCTTGGTGGTCTCATCGTGCATCAGAGATGGAAATGGCCGCTGCCCTTGGTAACCATCGTGAGTTATTCCGTCTGATACGGGAAACGAGCAACAGGAGACCTGGTGTTAGTGAAACTATACGTGACGAGAGTGGACAGCCTATCCACAACTTAGCAAAACGCTTGGAGGGTTAAGCTGAGCACTTTGAAAGGCAATTTAATCGGCCGGAATTGTTAGATTTCTCGCCGGCCACTGATCGCCCTGCTCCGTGGGCTGTTCCTTTGGATCCACCTTCTCGCTCAGAAGTCGAGCGTGAGATGGGACTGTTGAAGCTAAATAAAGCCGCGGGACATGATGCTCTTCCTCCAGCCCTCTTCAAATTCGGGGGACTTGCTCTTGTGGATAATTTACACGAATTACTAGTTAAACTGTGGGAGTAGGAAACTGTCCCAACCGACTATAGCCGCTCCGTCATAGTCGCAATTTTCAAGGGAGGCTAACGATCGGAATGCGGCAGCCATAGAGGAATCAGTCTGATCTCCATCGCCTCCAAATTGCTTGCCTCTGTCATCCTTCATAGACTGACTGGCACGCGTGAAAGCCAGATTCGTGAAGAGCAAGCCGGGTTTCGTCGAGGTCGCGGCTGCATTGACCACATCTTTACCTTGCGTCAGTTGTTGGAGCACCGTCACATACATTGGCGGCCCACCATTGTCGTGTTCCTCGATATCAAAGGTGCATGCGATTCTGTGGATAGACATGCACTTTGGAACTGTCTACTCGGGATAGGTGTACCTGAGAAATATGTGAATATTATCCGAGAATTATATGCGCGTAGCTCGGGCAGAGTGAGGGCTTACGGCAAGTTGTCGTTGCCCTTTAATATCTCCAGCGGTGTGAGACAAG
The DNA here is from genome assembly GCA_944474145.2 of Dicrocoelium dendriticum. Lineage (NCBI taxonomy): Eukaryota > Metazoa > Platyhelminthes > Trematoda > Plagiorchiida > Dicrocoeliidae > Dicrocoelium > Dicrocoelium dendriticum. Next base: position 126,333,360 of record OX104067.1, on the reverse strand, counting down.
GATGCCCGCTGTCACTTTTCTTCTTCAACTTCGCTGTTGACGAAGTCATGGAAATCGCGTTCACAGGACACGACTTAGAAGGTGTGTATCAGATCCAAGGGGAACGACTTCTTGACTTAGAGTATGCTGATGATATTGCCCTATTCTGTGACAGCTCACAAGCATGTCAAACGGCACTGGACAGATTAGCACTAGCTGTCCGTCACTTCGGACTTTGCTTCGCACCCTCGAAGTGCAAAGCGATCCTCCAAGAATGGCCTGAACCGCCTCCTACGCTGACCGTTGGTGGGGATCAGCTAGAAGTCGTTCAAAAATTCAACTACCTGGGAAGTGGTATCAGCTTCCCTTTCGGATTGAAGATGAGATCACGAACCGTATGGCAAAAGCTCGGGGCGCTTTTGCTAACCTTCGCCACTTATGGCGCCGGCGCGACATCACTCTCGCCCTGAAGGGTAGAGTGTACAATGCAGCGGTACGTTCGACCCTACTGTACGGTTGTGAAACCTGGCCGCTTAAAGCAGCGGACCTGAAGAGGGTAGTTACGTTCGACCACCGGTGCCTACGTAATTTAGCTCACATTTGGTGGGAACACCGCGTGAGCAACAAGCGTGTTCGACGCCTTGCTTACGGAACCGGAAAAGGAAATGAACCGCTCAGCACCGTCGGAAAGCAGCAAACGATAATCTGCTCATTGTGCGACAATCAACTAGGTGCGGCGAAAGTACTTGCAACCGATTTGTAGCCTCCAATCTGTTCTCGAACCAATCCCGAACTTTGCACCTAGCTGAGCTTCCAAGTTATTTTTTGAAATCATTTTACTTTATGGGCTGAACTCATATGAATCACCATGTGGTTGGCGGCATCCGATTTCAAATTTGCCTGTCACTCTGGCCAACCCCAGGACGCCTACACTTACAGAGGGACCATGGGTGGCTTGCGCTGCATCACCCACAGCTCCAACCACACACCCCATATCCAGTGTAAACCCGAAGGAATAAGACCGGGAGGCACGTGGATGGGAGCCACGTTTCATCAACGGAGCCGGTCCACACCCCTTCACAGGCAAACACCAGCACACTGTATTTGGGAATCAATCGCACACAAGGCGGTGGCTGGACCGTAGTCTGCTACACACTGTGTGTATGGAACCGCTCTTCGAGCCTATCACGACCACATGGACCGTGCACCCCGTCCCCTCCAGTAACCACCAACCCTCTCATGTAGCCAGTATGGACGAGGTACTGGGTAACAGACAGGTAGGCACCTTATCAACATGCACATCAAGCGCAGCCACACCGGGGATATCAAGCAACAGCCAATCAATTGAAACCACAAGATGAAAGAAAATAAATCGGATAAAGCATACACATACGGCGGCATAACTCTTCACTACATCGACATATAAAATGAGTTGGTTACGAAGAAATTCCCGATAAGTTCAGGGCGTCCGAAAATATATTTTAAGAAAATGCCACGAACGAGAAAATGTTATCGAAGTTGACTAAAATCGTTTAAGGAACTGTACAAGTATATAGAAGGTAGTTCAGGTAGACATTAATATGAGATAAAAAAGCAATATGAGAATATAGCAAACCCACCACCTGAAATAAGGAGACTCAGCATGCAAGCACGCGGTTAGTAAATCGAATGCAGCGTACCTACAAACACTGCGCCAGTTCTGCATACCTTCTCTGCAGGACCCGTCGTCGCTTCGGTGGTGGTCCCGAGTGGCCACGCTCATGGCTCACTAGGTCTGCATGACTCAGGCACTCGCGACCGCATGTGCTACGGCACCATGCGCTCGATGTCGATGGAGAACAACCCATCGGTGCTTGCCGCTTCCGCACCTACCGCTTCTTCTCTTCATGTATGAGCTCTTTCTCCTGCACTTCGACAACTGTCTTCGTGATTAGATCTCAACATGCACGCCGATCAACCGTCTTCGATTCCCATGACATCCAATCAAGATTAGAACGTCAGAGGCTCAATTTGATCATGTCCTGGTAACGTAAATACAGTTTCCCCACATGCCGCTTCCTAAGACTCAGCTATCCATATAATAGTTGTTCCGGTATCCTCGTCGGATCCATACGGCTCGCATGACCGAACCACCTCAGGCGCCTCAGCAAAAGTATGCAGTCCACTGCATACATTCCACTTTGTCGCAACGGTTCCGTGTCCGCAACTCTGTCGCCCCAACCGATGCGCAAAATTCATCGAAACACTTTTGATGGAACCGCTCGAGATATCGCACATCTCGCCGGTACATGGTCCACGTTTCAGTGCCGGATAGAAGAACGGACAGCACCATGGATTTATACACCATCAGCTTCGTGCAGTGGTAAGCTGATGGTTGTTCCACACTCGGTACTCAAGCTTCCCAAATGCCGCCGCTGCCTTCGAGACGCGAATACGCAGCTCACTGTGTAGCTTCTGGTCAGTCGACATCACACTCCCAAGGTAGCAGAAGCGGGAGGTGGTTTCCAATACTTCAGCACCAATGCTGATTCGCGGTAATATTGAAGATTGCACCACCGATGAAGGCTAAAAGAGACAGACTGTTTTGATTGTGTTGATGGTGAGCCCGAATTTGGCCGTTGTCGAAGCCAGAGCACCAGTCATGTGCTGCAACTCATTTGCGTTGTGTGCAAACAACGCACAGTCGTCAGCAAACAGCAACATATGGATAGTTGTCTCACAGACTAGGGTCTCGCACCGAAACGACGGATATTCAGCAACTCACGAACAATACGGTGCTCTACATGAACACCGTAAGCACAAGCGGCATCAAAAGCACAAGACATCATTGCATGAAGACACCTATTAAACAGGGCAGGAGCTAAGACAGCCTTGCTTCACATCAGAGACAACTGCAAAGTCATCCGAGATCTCTCTATTCAGCTGCACCCTGGCCCGCATACCACTGTGCAAACATTCAATTTAACTTTCAAACTTACGCGGACAACCAAACTTACCCAAAACCAGCCACAATGCCTCGCGCTTCACCGTATCAAATGCGTTGGTGAGATCAACAAAAAGCGTGTACAACGGTTGGTGTCGTTCTCTGCACCTATCTTGCAACTGACGAGCCGCAAACACCTTATCTATGGTGATGCGACCCGAACGGAATCCACATTGCTCTTCCGCCCCGTTCGGTTGCACAATCTGATTGACGAGGCGGTTGAGCAGGATTTGGGCAATCACCTTGCCCACACAACTCAGCAAGGTGATGCCACGATAAATCGTGCGACATTATTTGCTTCCTTGGCGCTTGTGCAGTGGTAGCACAAGGGCATCGTTCAGCTCAGGAGGCACCTCCTCCTCAATCCGTATGCGTTGCACCAAATGGTGTAGCGCAGTCACCAACGCGGGTCCGCCGTGTTTCAATACTTCAGGCGAGATCCCGTTGACCCCGGCACACTTGACGTTTCGCAGCTGTGCAAGTGCTGTGTGCGTCTCATCCAGGGTCGGCGTGTCCGCCACACTCGCATTCACCTCATACTGCTTCAGGCCGTTCAGTGTAGGCCAGTCGATCTCTGAACGGTTGTTCAAGTGACAATCAAAGTGTTTTTACCGGATCTGCATTATGTCTGCAGTCTGTGTGCAGGTAGCACCTGAGCGACCATCGATCAGCGTCCTCAGCGGCTTCAACATCGGTCCATATACCGCCTTCAAAGAGTCAAACAACTCCTTGAGTTGGCGGCGTTCCGCATAGCATTCCATCTGCTTCGTTTTCTCCGTGCACCATGCATTTCTCATGCGACGGATCTCTCGGGTCAGTCACCGTCAAAGTTTGTGTAACTGACTATTCTTCCCAAAGTCATTGGGGTCTGCCATATGTGCAGCAAATGCTGCATTTTTCTCACACACCAATGCGCCAACCGCCACATTGTTCCCATCACACCATTCAGGCCGCTTACAGTTTGCGCGCCCGATAGTCATCGTGGCAGCAGCTGTCACCTGATGATGAATGTGGTGTTGCAGTTCGCCCACTGCGGCTATGCAGTCCACATCACACAACGTGCAGCCATCGCCTTCTCCAAAACAATACGTTTCTCCACAGTACCGAGGCAGAGAATGTTAAATTTACGCCGGTGCACGGCAGGAGTACAATACATAGAGTTACGAAAATATATCTACACTTTGGTCCGCACCAATTTGTGATCAGTGCCACACTCAGCCTCACGCAGTACACGGGTCATGCGCACTTCATGTCTACCACGCTGACGTACGATGACAGTCGAGCAGGTGAGCGTGACCACTCCGTGGGTGCGTCCAAGTTGCTATCCCACTCGCACGCAGTGCAAACCGAGTATCTGGCCGTGAGAGGCACAGAGTGGGAGCCGCCTGTCACCGTTCACATTCGCTGGACCAGTGCCATGCGGACCGCTAACATCTGTCCACACGGATGCATCACGCTCAACGCGCGCGTTGAAATCACCCAGCAGAAATAGTCGGTCGCTCCTGGGCACGGACCGTATCACTGAGATTATGTAAGTGTATAATTGATCAGGCGAGTCACCAGGATAATACATGGTCGGACCGTACGGACTTACAAGAGTGGCAAACTTACCTCTTCCGAGTCGTAAGCGAGCAGTCATCAGTCACGCGCTGATGCCTGTTGGTTCACCCACCAGCTGGCCATGGAGGCGATCGGATATAACAAATCCGAACCCATGTTCACGTGGTGCTGAGGTGGCGTTAACCACCCAGTAGAATGTGTAGCCAACACCTGCTTCATGCAACTTACCCTGCTCAGTGAGCCGGGTTTCATTGAGCGCCGCAATATCGATGTAGTAGCGCGCCAGGTCTTGACGACTAGTGCAATGCGTCGCTCTGGGCGCTCACTGGAGTTCCGGTCCAGTAGTGTGCGCACGTTCCAGCACCCGATGCTGAGTGATTTGCGCGCAGGCACGCGATTGTATTGGTAAACAATCACACGCGACGCGGTGGATGTGCTTCCGTTTTCTTGAGGGACGCCACCCTGAGACTTTGGCTCAATAGCCTGTCCCACAAAGCACTGGGTGGTTTGGAGGTTTGCTTGAGGGACTCCGCCCGGAGCCTTTGGTTTGATAGCCTGATCCACAGGGCAGTGGGGAGCAGATCCAGCTCGGGAATGTGATTGCAGAGACAGGTTGGAATCTGCTTGACGGCCGTCACACGCAGCCTTTGAGGTACTGGAATGATTTATATATGTTTTGCGACCGTTGTAGGATACGCACCCGCGACCACGGCCAGAAGCAGGTGGGTTTTGGTGGGTTTAAACCAATTTGACCAGGGGCTGCCTGGCTTGAGGCGGGCAGTAGCAAACCACTGAACACCCGGAGGTGTCCTTGCACCGTCAGAGAAAATGCGTGTCGCTCGTGCTGTACGCCAAACGAGCTGTGAGCTCATAACCCGTAGACTTGTTGTCTCCTATAGCTAGGTTTTATGGGAAGAGGGTCATCGACCACTTTCGAACCTCCGAAAAGGATGTAGTAGGATACTGGCAGGGCGCCCACACCTGACAGGAGAACGACTCGGGTCCTCAGCCAAAGCCTTCGATTAAATATACACCCGAAGTGCAGCGGGTCTAGCACATGGTCACTTCACTGGCTCATGCAGTTTGGTGTCCTGGATATTAGCAGGTAGAAGGGCGCAACCCAACTCCCACCCAGCTGTCGCCACGAGGAGACGTCTAGGACATGAGACCATGGCACAACAGTAGCAGCAGTGGGTAGACCATCTGTCAGGATCTAACCACTACCGGGCTTAGTGCACCCCAGGCTCTCCCGCCTACGAATCACTACCTAGATCAAAAAATGCCATTGGTGATGTCCAATCTGTCTGTTCAACACTGTTTGTTCTGGGAAACTACGACTGGGGCTTGGTTATATTTCTCTGATACTGTGGTAGACCACCTTCAACTTCTGTTTGGAGAAAATGGAAAACACGACAACTTACCGTGTATCAGTATCTTTGGGATTGTTTCGCCTAGCTCCCTAGCTAGTAACAAGTTGGCAGCCACTGTCCTTTCATTTCTCTGTAAAAGGTTGCATATAGCCCAACTACTCACAACCCTGACCCGCATGATTGACAATGTGATTTGTTCTTCGTAATCAACTTTATCCGGAGCTCATGATTGGAAAAGTATGTTCGAATCGGATAAAGTTTACTCAACGACTGATCAGATGTCGTCCTCCCCACGCGCAAGGCGTGTGTGTGTGTGTGTGGGTGCATGTGGGTGCGTGCATCTGCATGTGTGTTTGTTCCATCCAGTCCGAATCACTCATCACATTGACCTCTGGGCGAACATGTGACAATCGGTTTGCGAGGCTGAGATCAACGTTATTGCTTTTGTCTTATGTGTGTGAGACATTTAACAACTCTATCCAGATTCATTCCCACTAACTTCTTTCTATTTTAGAGCGCAGGTCTAAATACACTGAACGGCGACCCTCAAAAAGCATTCAACCAACGCCCATCACACAGCTATCACGTGGTTTAAGTAAATCTGTATCCGCTTTGACAACTTCGGATAGCTATGAACCTTTCGATGTCACACCAAAGCAGGACTCCCGAACACTCCAAACCTCAGTGCACTGCGTTTGGGGCACCTGTTTGCTTAGCGCAGTTCCACCTCGGTTAACACACAAGGAAGAGCATCCAGATAATGAAAGAGAAACACTTTCCATCCCAGATCGAAATTCCGTCACAAACACCTCCGCCTACTCATCTCTGGGCACCGAAGTTAGGCCAAAACGACAAAAATCGCATCTACTTTCTCGAGCACCTCGATTCATGAAATCGGAACTTTTACTGGAACCAAACGTAAAGTATGAACAGTTCCTGAAGCATTTATTATGTCTCATCGAGGCGCAGACGGAGTATCTTTCTGGAACGTTCAAGTGTGAGGTAATCGGTATTTCAGGCGCTGGTCAGTGCTTTAACAAAGACGAATTCAAAGTTAACTTTGTCTACGGTCCACCCACTTTACCGACTCTCTACGAAATTCACGACAAAGAGGTTAAACTACTCCCAGTTCGTAAGAGCTCAATCGAAACCGAAAATGTGGTGCATTTAGAAGATAAATGGATCGCACATGGTCGAATACACTGTACTCAATCCGTCAGAAAGAACCACGACCGCATTCCCCTCTCCGCATGCGAGAATGTGCCTGTGGACTATTCATTTCCAAAGCAAATATGGGATAACCCATGCAACATCTTTAGCCCTCTGATTGACAGCGTCCTCACTTTAAAGGTATGTCACGTACTTTTCATTTATCTAGGCATTCAGCTTTGGTTTGATTATTAGTTACCATTTTATGCAGTAGTGTAGTCCTCCTCTTCACTATTTTGTGTCACAACCTAGTGAATAGAAAGAACTCGACACTTAAGTGAACTAAAGTAGCGTACCCCTAGGTACAGGTCAGAGTTACTATGTTATACAAGGACGTATCTTTATTCCAACTCCATTGTTTACTTGTGAACCAACTGGGTGGCAGCTTGGTGCAATGTAAGTGTTTTCGTTTACCAGAGGTGGCTAATCGCACACTGCCAACATATACCTTATATATATATATATATATATATATATATATATATATATATATATATATATATATATATATATATATATTTGCAGCATTCCACACAGCAGATGTCGAGCCATCGAAAAATCCATGGAATGAACGCGTTTAACAGGTATAAAGATTGAAAAAGTTGAAAACGGACATGTACTTTTGTCTCTTTTTGTCAGTTTGTCATCAGAATCAACACAAAGAATCATGCAAGTCTTCCACTGTTCGCAGTTACGCGCCATTTCCGCAAGTGTCCCAAATCCAGCGATGTTCTTCATCTTTTGATTCTTAACCCGGAAGACCTATGGGGTCGACAACAGCTAGACGGGAAATCAGCGCCCTGACGTTGTGTCGCCATGTGTTAGAAATAAAAATTAAATTGCCAGCTGTACGCCTTAACGGCGCTGCGCTGCAACGCGACCATCACCAGTCGCACGCACGCTGAGTATAAATTAAGGGCGCCCACCCCTACACGGATTCGAACCGGTGATCTTACGGTTGCAAACTAGACGCGCAGATTACTCGGCCACCGGCAGACCACTTGGTAGGTTGGCCACCGTGTGGAGCAGAACTAGAAAATGGACGATTATACGCAACGCAGGCTGGCGAGGGTACAGATCATCACAAACGCCAGATAATTGGGACAGCTACGTAGCCCATCGTAACCACTGCACTCAACTGCTCGGAAATGACAAAGTGGCATATAAGCAGAATATGGTGAAAACGTTCAGCGTCAAGCACAAACTGGTGTACAAGTATGTCAAAGAGACATCGTAAGGCGAGGCAGGGAATCCCTCCTCCCCAGAGGACTGACAGTCCAACTATGACAAAGAACCAGCAAGCGCGTTGCGGACGTAATATACTCCCAGGTTTCACAGGGTCTTACCATCAGTCCATCTTCCAATATTTGTTTTTCAGCCTCTAGGACTCACCCACATTTCTTTTACTGCCGAAGCTATTTTGTGGACGCTAACTTCTCTGCGCAACCACAGCTCCCCGGGATTCCACTCCATTCACCCAGAGGCAGTGGGAGCAACAGCAAAACAATCGGCTAAACATTCGGCTTTGTTCTGCCAGCACTGCTTAGACCAGAACCAAATACGTGTGATGTGGAAACTTGGAATACTAACTCCGATTCACAAAGGTGGAAGCAGGACTGAGCCTTCAAACTACCGCGCAGTGTCCTTTCTCCCTGTATTATCCATGGTCACATAATCCATCGTTGACGATGCGTTAGTGTGTTATCTATGAAAGTGTAATATTATCCCTCCCGAGTTATGCGCCTTTCGTCGACAGCGATCGCGCAGGACAAATTTATTAATCGGGCGGAATAGTTAGGCCTAGTCAGCTGACGTGGGAGAGGCCGTCGAAGTGATTTGTCGAAGGTGTTCGGTCGTTTAGATCATCGGACTCTCCTCAGATGCTCCCGTATTACGGGATGAGTAACCCTCTCTTGAGCTGGATCGCCAACTTTCTCCTGCAACGACAATTAGTAGTGAGAGTTCGGAGTTCCTTATCTGACCCATACCAGTCGAGTCTGGTGTGCCGAGGGCTCAGTTCTAGGTCCACGCTTGTTTTGGTGTTCAACAATGACTTTGAACGGAATATGGCTTCAAATTTCCTGCTGTTTAGTGACGTCATCAAGCTACGGCACTGGATTCAGACGGACGTCGACCAGCACTTACTTCGGTGTGACCTAGATACGGTACATGCTTGGTCAACCCGAAATCTTTTACAGTCCAACGTGAGCAATTACAAGGTACTCTCCATGGGACACCAGAATACCTATTCCTACAAGCTAGGAACGTAAGTACTGCAGCGATCATCCGTCAAACGCGACCTTGGAGTGCTTGTTCAAAATAACTTGACTTGTTTCAAGCAATCCGTAAATGCATGGAAAACTGGTAACCTGCAAGTCGGCTTGCTACGACTGGTGTTCGGCCAGTTAGGCACAACTATTTTCAGGCAAATGCTGAATGCGTATGTTCCTCCCCATGTCGAATACATAGTCCAAGCCTGGCAGTCATAGCTGAAGCACGACGTTACTGCACTGGACTATCCTCAACATCGGGCTTCTAAATACCTCATTGGAATATGCCACCATCCATACGAGCATTGGCTGAGATGTCTGGGAGTACTGAGCATGCAGTACCGCCGACTACGAGGTGACTTGATAATGGCATACTTGATTGTACACAATCCAAAGTATGTGTGCCACTCTTTACTGCAACTCAGCAGTAAGACCAAAGTTAGAGGCCATTCCTTGAAATTAGTAGCACAACACAGCCGTTTGGAGTGCCTTAGAAGTTGCTTTTCCATTCGTGTGTGTCAACCATGGAACGCTCTCCCCGAATTGGTTGTTTCAGCACTCAGGCTAGCCATATTTAATAGTGGGTTGGATGACGCACTCCGCCACTTACATTTTGTTAATTGATACTACTCTCCATCCGACTCCCGGGAAATACCTTGGATTTACATTTCTCGCTTATTGAAGCTACGGAAACACTCGGAGTGCAGGGCTCCTGAATTAAAAACGATAAGTCCATTCTACTGACAGTAAAACTACTAACTGCATTTTTCAGTATCGCTTATCGCTAACCCATCAGATCAGCCAACGGGGCTTGTAAAGCAATGCTTCTTAACCCGCACAAAATCATTGTTCAAAGCTCAAAGCATGATGGCATAATTCTCTGGTACCCCATTCATTTGCAGCCAACTCCATAGAGGAAGCCGGTCGACCGAGACAAACGCAGCTAGGATGTCCAAAATGACGACAATAGTAGGCTGGCGATAAAGGTCGGGCTGCTCGAGAAGTTGGCGGAGTGTAACCATGTGCTCCATACACCCTCGACTGGGGTCATCATCATCATACACGTTGGCTAGAGGTGGGGAACACCTCTGCTACTGTGCCGCAATACATAGAAAAAAGGAGAAGAAAAACGCAACTGGTGCAAGTCGGCTGAGCTACCGGTAACGGATGGGCATCGTACCGGTAAGCTTCCAGCCGGCTACTGTGCATTTAAAAAAATTACTATACAAAATTATATAAAGCTAAATAATGAGATCGTGGTTGGTGGGGAAGCTAAGAGGGATGGGGTGGGACAAAGAAACTAACAGCACGAACGCCATTGACGTCGGCTCCTAGCCATATCAGCACGTGTGTCCAACCAAACGTGTTCATCGTCTTTCGGACCCCAACCAGGGAGCCGAGACGCTCCAACTGAGGCCACCTCAGAAGTGAGGACCTTCATTCCTCTGGACCAAGTCATCGCTTGGCCACCCCTCCTCTTCTTCCATGCACACCCGCGGCGCGCAAACAACACACGTCGCGGAAGTCGGTGGGCTGGCATGCGTAACACGTTGCCGAGCCATCGGAGCCTGATGCGTGAAATAACGGTGCTGAGCGGTTCATTTCCTTTTCCTTTTCCGTAAGCAAGGCGTCGAACACGCTTGTTGCTCACGCGGTGTTCCCACCAAATGTGAGCTAAATTACGAAGGCACCGGTGGTCGAACTTAACTAGCCTCTTCAGATCCGCTGCTTTAAGCGGCCAGGTTTCACAACCGTACAGTAGGGTCGAACGTACCACTGCATTGTACACTCTACCCTTCAGGGCAAGAGTGATGTCGCGCGGGCGCCATAATGTGGCGAAGGTTAGCAAAAGCGCTTCGAGCTTTTACCATACGGTTCGTGATCTCCTCTTCAATCCCAAAGGGAAGCTGATACCACTTCCCAGGTAGTTGAACTTTTGAACGACTTCTAGCTGATCCCCACCAACGGTCAGCGTAGGAGGCGGTTCAGGCCATTCTTGGAGGGACGCATTGCACTTAGATGTGTAAAGCAAAGTCCGAAGTGACGGACAGCCAGTGCTAATCTGTCCAGGGCCACTTGGCACGTCTGGGAGCTGTCACAGATTTGGGCAATATCGTCAGCATACTCCAAGTCAAGTAGTCGTTCTCCTGGGAGCAGATACACAGCTAGTTCGTGTCTTGTGAAAGGAATTTCCATCACTTCATCAATAACCAAGTTGAAGAGGGCATCCTTGTCTCACGCCGCCGGAGATATTAATGGGCGACGACAACTTGCCGTAAGCCCTCACTCTGCCCGAGCTACACGCATATAATACTCAGATAGTTTTTACATATTTCTCAGGTACACCTTTCCTGAGTAGACAATCTCAAAGTTCGTCTATCCACCGAATCGAATGCACTTTTGACATCGAATCGGTGTTAGATTGCGTAGCAGAATCAATATTAGCAATTTGGATGCGAGACATATTAGACTGGTGCCTCTATGGTTGGCGCATGAGGTACGAGGACCCTTTTCGAAGATTAGCACGATTATCGATTCGCCCCAAAAGAATGGAATCTTTTCTTCACAGCATATCTTCGAGAACAGAGCTGTTAACTTGTTGACAATTGCACAGCCACCATACTGTAACAGCCTTGGAGGAAGTCCGTCTGAGCCAGTAGCTTTGAATTTGTTCAAGTGACGGAGCGCACGACAAACCACTCCAGTGGGCAGTTTACGTGGAATCTTCCAAGTCACACAACTTGGCGTGCTCGTTAGACAGGAGGAGTGAGGAGGCCAACTGAATTGAGAATGGAAGTGATCGGCCCAGCGGTCTATGCAAAGTAGTGATTGATGATCTATCAACCTTGCAAATAACTTCACGGACGCCAGGTCTTTAGTGGCCAGTGGTTCGAATGATTTTATAATCCTTGCGAAAATTTCCAGAGTTAGCTGCTGTCTTCATCTCCGAAGCGCGCAGAGACCACCAAGTTTCGCACTCGTTATGTAGGCTTTATTGATTCGTTGGCTGAGTTTGCGGCGGACTTCCTCACAGATTGACTCCGCTGGGACAGTTCGCCGGCAGTCAAACAAAGATAAAGGGCGAGTGGAGATCCAGCCTCTCATAGGACATCCAGGGATCCCACAGTATCATTGACCGGAAGAAGGCACCTCCTTCTTCAGGAAATTCCAGTGCTGTTCGACCTCTGTAGGTGTCATGAAGCAAAGGAGGGTTGATAGGCCAGGTTAATAGCAGGGTTAGCTAGCTTGTTGGTTTCGAGGAACCACCTAAAGGTATGCAAATATCCGCACAGACCAGAGCGTGATCTGAGTCGAGGTAGGGTTGCCAACTTGCTCCGCAATCCCGTACACTACCCGGCCAACTGAATCTGCTGGCAATGTGATCACTTTGTGACCACCCTTGTGTTGGTGAAGAGGGGCGCCAAGTGGGGACTCGTCCCCTCGAATGCCTAAAGTTCGTGTTCATGAGAAAGTGCCGCTTGTCCTTACATAACGTGAGAGGCCTATCTCCGTTATTAGAGTGACGCTCACCAAGAGTTTGACGGCCAATATGTTAACGTTCGCATGACAGCAGGCGACATATTCATGCATTGAAACCCCTGGGGAGCACGGCTTTACTCAAGAGCTGGTGGAATCCGCTGTAGAATCCTTCCTTAACCGATGCACAACAGTAGTGGGTTGGGGCCTATACTGAAACCACAATTGTGTCGCTCTGTTCGATATTCATTCATACCGCAGAACCTTTAAGTTGAGCCGCATACAATCGGCTGTCAATCGGGAACTAATCGAGCAACGAGGCTCCAGGTTTGACAATGAATGTGATGCCAACATTAGCCAGGTCAGTTGCAGCAGTCTCTGAGTCATCAGGAAAATGTAGGGAACAGTTCGTCCTGTGATTAGCAAGAGACAAAAACTTGACTACGAAGCTAGATGCTTGTATCCGAGTCACATTGAACAATGAACAATGATATATTGCAGGTACAAAGCGATTGCTTTACAAGTTCCGTAGGATGGTTGAAGTGAAAGCAAACATAAGTGTAAATCGTCCATTTAAGCGTCTAACGATTCAGATGCCCTGCTTCATTAACATATTTTAGAATGCGTATTGAAGTTTTATTGCAGAGTAATATGGGAAAGTAATATGGGGAAGGTATGTCTTAAGAAAAGTAGAAATGACAACGCTCACTCGTGCGCCGCTTTCTTGGACTGAGGTAATTGATGAATTCAGTTGTAGTATATCCGAGCGATATTCCACAGCAGCAGAGTGTAAATTGTAAAGCACAAAAGCTAAGCATGAGCAACGTTTGGCTGATGTAGACATCACTGATTATATAGCGTAAAGTAAGTGGATGAGTGAATCATCCAGACGTCTTTTGTGTACCGTTAGCGTGGAGGAAGAAACAACGTGTGGGAAGAACGTTCCAGTGTTGGCACACACGAAAGGAAAAGGAATTCCGCCGGCATGCCAACCGGCTGTATTGTGTGGCCAGCTTTAGCTAGTGTCCTCTGAGTGTGGTATTGCGATTCAGCTTTACTAGGTGAGGATAAATATGGTTTGGATTCCTCAGGATCATATAAGTCATTATCAAGTCGCCACGCAGGCGTCGATTTTGTCCACTGTTGACCCCGAGGTTTTCAGCCTCAATCGGTAGGGGAGATGGAACAAGCCCTTTACATTCTTGGTCGCCCTTCGTTGTGGCAGTTCAAGAGCGATAAGGTCTTGCTTTGGCTATGGCTGCGACGCGTGGATGGCGTACTCAGAATGAGGCCGAATGTAGGCGTTGAGCATCTGAGTGAACATGGCAGGATCAAAGCGCCCGAATGCCCTCCACAAAAAGCCAAGGTGTCAGTTAGCTTTTTTGGAGGCTTTCTCGGCCTGCCGGGAACAACCCAGATCTTCCTGCACTGTCACGCCTAGATCACATTCCGTAGAAGTACGCTGCACTATTTGATCCCTCAGAATGTTTTCGCAAGTGGCTTTATGTCCGATGTGCAACACCTTGCACTTTATAGCGTTGAACTGAAGCAGATTCTGAGTCGACCACTCGTAGACCTTGTCAAGATCATCCTGAAGTGCTGCATTGTCGCTGGTTGTTCTAATGACACGCCATATGTTAAGGCCATCAGCGAAGAGTAAGGAGTTGAAGGTGACCACTGTCGCGAGATCGTTTATGTAAATCAGGACTAGTCGTAGACCAAGTACTGAGCCCTGAGGCACTTCGCACTTAACATTGATTGGGTCAGAGATGACGCCGCGAACTCTTACATTCAGATGTCATTGAAGTAAGAAGTTACCTATCCAACCGAGGATCGGGTCACCAATTGCACAGCACTGCAACTTGTGAAGGAGAATACAGTGGGTCAGACGGTTAAAGGCCTTTGAGAAGTCCAGTTATTCTGCATCAACACCTATGCCGCTTTCGACGGTCCCAGTCCAACTGGATTTAGCAAATAGTAAGTTTGAAGTGCAAAAGCCGTTCTTGCGAAATCCATGTTGTTCTTGTGCTATGATATTGCGTTCTTTCAAGTAGTTCATGAATGCTTCGGCAACAATCGCTTCCATGATTTTGGAGAGCAGCGGAAGTAGTGTTATCAGGCGATAGTTGTACGGATCTGTCCAACTTCCCCCTTATGCATGAGATTGACGATTCCCTGCTTCCACCTTGTTGGCATCCGCATCTAATCGAGTCATTGTTGGAAGAACTTGGAGAGTGTGCCCGCCAAGTTTACTGCAGCCAATTTCATTGCCTTTGGAGTATTAGCAGCGCCGGAAGAGGTATGCTCCCGCAGGACAATTAGCGTTTTCATAACATTCGCAGTCGTAAACGTGAGGTGACTAAGTTTTGATGGTGGTACTACGTGCGTGAACAGTGTATGCGCCCATGTCCTGCTCTGAAAGTTCGGGGCGTATGGCTGACATGGAGCGTTGGCCGCCTGGGTTACGGTTTGTGTGAGTCCACATAACGTGTGCAAGACAGGAATTCTTCGCTGCACTTTGCGGAGCTTGTTAATGTGTCTGTAGAGAAGCTTGGGATTTGAAAGGAATTTTTCAGCTAGTTTCTGTTGATGCTGTATTTTATCTTCGCGTACCAGGTTTTCCCAGTGATTCCTCTGAATTGTGTAGGCTTCCCATGTTTCGGTCTGCAGTGATTCCTTGTACCTTCGCCAGAGTAAATTCCTCGTGACAATACATTTCCGTGTACTGCAAGGCAACAGACATCAATAGGGAAGGAATCCAGTGTATTCGCTAGGCAGGCTTGTTATTCAATCTGCGTAAAGTTTCTAAGGTTGAAGACCGCGAGCAGAAATGGAGATTGAGGATGAAGAATGGCCCCAGGTCGTACTCTTTTGACATGGACAAGACTGTCATCAGAGGTAGATTCAAAGGAATTACTGATAAAGACAGGATTGTTGTGTTATTGTGGTGCAAGCGCAGTAAGGAGCTCAGGAACGTAAGAGAAAGACATAGTTGTCAGGGAACAAGATACTGCCCGGTTGCCCAAGCCGAGGTAGGGAGTTGTCTTAGGGTAAACCATCCGGAAACGCATCAACCGTAGTACGCCGGTACGCTGTACCGACGTTTCGCTGCCGCACAGCTATTACTGGTCGCATGTGGACTCAGGATATCATGCGGGTAGCCTTTCCCCTACGCAGGCACGAACCCGAACCTTCAGGTTAACTAACTAACTAACTAAATAAATAAACGCTTTGTTCCCGGCATTGCGGGGCACGCTTGTAAAGACATGATCATGATAACACAAACACATATGGTCGGCTGTTGTATAAAAATATGGCATGTTAACCAGTAACATACTGGATTTATGTGGCTGTATGCATGTAAGTGTAATAGTAGTGAGTAGGGTGAGTGAACTTTTGCAGAGTGACTGCATTTTTCTTTATCCCAACCCATCTCTCTTAGCCTCCCCCTCCAACCATGGTCTCATTATTTAACATGTTATAATTTTGCATAGGAAATTACTTGTTTGCTGCATGGTAGCCAGTAGATACCTTACCGGAACGATGCCCATCCGTTACCAGTAGCTCCGCTGGCTTGCACCGGTAGAATTTTATTCCCTTCTTTATTTTAAGTATTGCGGCACAGTAGGTGAGGTGTTTCCCACCTCTAGCTAACGTGTATAGTGTGTGTGTGTGTGTGAGTGACTAAATTCGTGAGTTTGTCTGTTGTGTTCGCTACCGTATGAAACGATCAAAGGAACTATTCGAGGTGGATGAAGTCCATGAAGTGTAGATCCTCTAGAATGAGAAGAGGCAGTGCCTTTATTTAGTTCAGAGTCACATCCGCCAAGTCGTAGTGTTGTTAAACTGACCTTTGTGGCTTTTTATACGAAGAACGCATGTCGGGATAAAACCCACCACATCCTGGAACACTGCTGCCTAACTATTCGCTGGAACGGGATTAGCCTGAACCACCCAGCTGGCACCACGTGGAGGTTGTTCGGCTGGCCAGCCAACCATATAATTAGGGTTCATCAATGCAAAGGTTGTAGCTGCCTCATCTCTGGGCAACTGAAATCCCTACCTGTGGTTAATGCAGATCAGAGAGTGCAGTAGTTGGTAATTGGCGAGACTGAGCCAGTCGCACTTTAACAGGACTCTATGTTGGTGTTATACTCTAGTACCTCCGTGCTCCATATATCTGGGTGGACCTTGCTGAGTCTGTACACAGCATCAGATCGTTCAACCAGCGACAGGTGCAATGGTTCTACACCTCATCCCATTTTAGGTAAGCTGTGCCTATGTTTACAGGACAAAATCGTTCTGTTGTCTGCGATCAGTGAACAGCTGGATTTTCCAGAGATGCACGTTTCATGACATGCGGAATTCAGGATGTCAAACAGACAGAGACTGTGCTTCTTTAATGCCTTCTGGTGAACGTCTGAAGTGCTATTTGTCTTCCAATTTGTATCGAAGTTAATACACAGCAGCAGAATGTGGGTCATCCATTTTCTTTTCCCACCCATATTCCCCCAGACTGTGGGTTTGGGGGAAATACATCGATGGTGTGGTCTCTGAATAGTTGTTCTCTGTCATTCGACTGACCAAGCGTAGGACCATTTCTACAGTTGCTGATAACATGTTTGCCCATGTGTCTAATGCCATCACACGAACACCGCCTCGACAGCCGTTTCCGAGTCGTTGCCTATCGGTTTCGTCAGTGGGCACTGTCCGCAACCTCTGTATCTACTACAGAACACTTATACAAGAACGTCCAGCATTACTGCATATTGGTCACCGAATGAGTGCTGTCAGTGACCCAAGCTGACCACTTCGTCATCAAATACATGTGGCGCAAATCATCCCATGAGTATAGATTACACGGTACTACCGGCATCAAACTGGCTCATCTCATCTTGTTCTACCACGTAGCACCCACACGTTTGGCTCCATTGGAATTCGTGGATCCGAGGTGACTTGCTATTCGTCTGTAGCTACACTTGGAACAATACAACTCTCATGTAGAATTGCCATAGCAGTTGCTTCCAGAGAACGAGCAACTTGAGGATTGATACGGATTGAATCATTTCAATACGATACGTAGAAGTAATTCTAGACCAATTTTTCGCGCAGCATGCGGTGTCTCAGGGGTGGATTGATCTATGGAGCTACAGTAGATTACTTAACGCACGCATCGGATGGTACAGTTTTGATGTCAGTTTCAAATTCGCCGTAATGATGCCAAATGATATCATTCTGTGCGTCTTCGAAATCGTGCATAATGTGAATCGATGAGATGATAATAGCAAGTTTCCACACTAGGAACCTCAGAAGTCCCCCCAATTTATTCGACGCAAGTTAATTATGAGGGGAGAAAGATATGCAGTTATACTCATGGAATTTGTTGGACGTTTCCGCAATCTAATCACAACTGCTTCGGAAACCAAGGGGGTCCGCTCCACCAATCCCCCGTCATTCATCCGGAGTAGAAATCGAAAGCGTATGTCAATAAGGAACGCAGCTTGCCATACCTACAGAGCTCATCCTCGTCCCGAAATCTGCTGCGATTTGGTG
Organism: Dicrocoelium dendriticum; assembly: GCA_944474145.2. Taxonomy (NCBI): domain Eukaryota; kingdom Metazoa; phylum Platyhelminthes; class Trematoda; order Plagiorchiida; family Dicrocoeliidae; genus Dicrocoelium; species Dicrocoelium dendriticum. Next base: position 126,314,959 of record OX104067.1, on the reverse strand, counting down.
ACTCAGCGTAACAACTGTAACATGATTGTCCGTGATGACAAGCATTTGGCCTGTTAGTTGGCCAACAACACATAGCTCCTATACAAGCATGTTAACACCATCCGGAAAGTGAAGCTCGATATGTCCCCACTTAACACGCCAATCTGAGTGGCACTGAGTGCAGAAGAGGCAGCCAACGCCCTACGAATGCAGTATGCCCCAACCTTCCAAAAAGATGTCCACCAGTGTTCCTTAGTCTGCATCCTTATCGCCAAGGTCAACACACACTACCATCGATTTTACTGCCACAGCTGTGTTGAAGAAAGCGCTGTCACTACGCACCTATAACTCTCCCGAAATCGATTAGCTTCACCCAAGGGCGCTGAATGTAGCAGCAACAACGCTGGCCGGGCCATTATCGCGTTTCTTTCAAACATGCTTGCATAAACAAATTGTGCCCACCATGTGGAAACATGGTGTATTCACTGCGACTACAAAAGCGGTAATCGCGCGGAACACGCCAACAATCGCCCAGTGGTCCCACTGCCTGTGCTCTCAAAGGGGATTGAGGCGATCATCGCTGAGACTTTAGTAGACCACCTAGAACACCAAAACATCATAGCACCCCAGCAACACGGTTTCCACCAGCACCGTTCATGCACTACCAACCTACTGATTGCACGCAGCAGTTGAACCGAAGCGGCCGATGAAGGCAGAGGGATAGAGGTCATTTACCTCGAATTCTCCAAAGCCTTTGGCAGATTGGACCACCGCATACTGCTTCCCAGACTCGAAAGTTATGGAGTTGGTGATCCTGTCGCCGGGTGGATCAGGAATTTCCTACAGCATCGGCAACTGCAGGTCAGAGTTCGAAGTGCGCTCTCCGATCCGATTTATGTCGAATGTGGAGTTCCACAATAATCAGTTCTGGAGCCGCGTATGTCCCCGTGTTCATTGACGAGCCTATGCGTTTGATCACTTCAGATTTCCTGCTGTTCGCCGAAGATGTTATGATGTGGCGGAAGATCGCCGACCCAGCATATCACGATGCACTTCAGAGAGACTTGGACAGAGCGTATGGGTGGTCACTGCACAATCTGCTCCAGTTCAATTCGGGGAAGTGTAAGGTGGTTCACATTCGCCAACAGCCGAACATCAAATACAAGTTTGGAGATCATGTCCTGCAAGCAGTCATCCAGGTGCGCGACCCTGGGGTACTAGTCCAGATTGATCTGGGCTTCTCAGAACAACCAGAGTAGGCGTCAAAGATCGGGAACCAACGGGTTGACATGCTGCGGAGGGCATTTGGGCGGTTCGATCCCTCTGTCTGTTCGCAGTTGCTTAACACCTACGTGCGGCCTCATGTGAAATACCCGATCCAGTTGTGGCCGCCTTGGCACAAACAAGATATTGCAACGCTCGAGACTACACAGCGACGAGCCACGAAGCACATCAAAGGGTTGTTCAATCTTCCTTATTATCTTAGACTGAGGACCATTAAATTATACAGTGACCAGTACCGGCACCTGGGTTGCGACCTTAGTATGGCTCACTAGGTTCTAATGAACTCCAACCACGTCTGCCGTCATCTACTACACCTGAGGGACAACACGAATTTGAGGGGCCACCAGTTCAAGTTAACCACGCAATACAGCCGGTTAGAATGTCAACGGAACTTTTACTCTCTCCATGTGTGTCAGCCTTGGAACGCCCACTGAAATTACGTTGTTTCCGCCCCCACTTTATCTGTGTTTAAAAAACGCCTTGATGTTGCCCTAAGCCACCTACACTACACGATATAGCCAATTCAGTTGCTCATTTGTTCGCCGAGCTGCGAAATTGGTTTGCAAACGTTTCACCGTCATGCGAGACGGCATCATCAGTGAGTCGAGATGTGGGGTGTAATCTCGCACATCTGGACGCATTGATGATGCCGTCTCGCATGACAGTGAAACGTTTGCAAACCAATTTCGCAGCTCGGCGAACAAATGAGCAACTGAAGTATCAACCCGAACTACCAGTTTTCCAACACATTTTAGATAGAGCCAGTGTCTCGACAGACGATCTAATGCGACGAATGTTGCACAACTAGAATTAACCTACACAACTCTGGTTGGCTTTGTCTGCGTGGCTTCGTGTTAACACTGTGGTGAGCCCACCAAAACGATTTTCATTTTATCCCTGTTTTCTATTCACCATGTTGTGGTTCTCTTTTTGGCCATCTTACGTGACTTGCGAAGCATCCGCTTATTTGCCCGTAATATATCATTGTTCCATTTGGCGCTACCATCACATGGTTACTAACTCAGGGGTATGGTTCCTCAGAAAAGTTCACTTCCTCAGGCATACACTATCTCTACACCTGCCTGATATGGTAACATTGACTGCCACGCAGCGTTTTGTGTTCTGTTTTGACTTATCTTCCGAAATCTCAGTTTCCACAAAGGGATGTGATTGTGAAATTCACTTGCTTAATGAAGCTTCTAACGATGTAGCCATCATAGCCGATGCAGTTAGTTGTATGGGTGAAACGATCGGCCACTTCAAACGGCCATTCGGTGCCAATGAGAACTGATGGCGCATCATCGTATCCCTCTAGCGGCATCTTGTATTCACGGAGCTCATCCGCTACAGCGCCCGGTGGATATAAATCGAATCCCTGTCTTTGCGATGTTCTCTTGACATAGGCCTGCGCCGGCAGTAGTATGATCGTTACTTGCACTAGACTTACACGGATGCCCTAATTTTATATATATGTGATTCTTGCCTACACTTATCTTACAGGCAGTGGAAGTGAAAAGATTCGGAAAAGTAGAAATACTGCAACATCAGTCGTACGATATCATTAGCCTGTTCCGATCAAAATATTTCCAATTGTCCACTCCACTGAAGCATAATGGCCAACTGAAATTCCACTTCCTTATCGGATGGAGGTAAGACGATTTTCCTTTCAGACAGTTACTTGTTTACTTCACTTGTTCTCGGTGAGTGTATGGTTCACTGCGTAGTGTTGCGTAAATCGTACTCTCCATTTCAAGTTGCCCTAGGTTTGCTGGGTGCATCCACATAGTTGACTTCCGAGCAACTACAGTCATCACGACTTGGATGCGATTGCACGACTGCTGATACTCCCCGCGTTACACTTCTTATTCGTCTCCGCTCGCCCTCTAACCCTTGTACATAACGTAGCCGTCCGGATGTTGGAACCTCGAAGGTGCGTAATACGATCACGTATTGGATGTACCCATGGACGCCGCGGATTTTTGGATTACCCTGCTGGATTTCACTTTTGCTTCGAGATTACTCTGTTATACGTGATTTTCTGTGGGAATGGTGCACCAATATTTCCGTTAGTTGTATTTTTCAATCTGTACACATTTGGTGGATATTCTCTGGCTAATTTCGGAGTTCTCACTGATTGGCCCAACTGCCGCCTGTGTCTACCATTTTGGATTTGTTCCACGGTAATCGGCCACCTTGAACACCACACCGGTAACGCGAAACGAAGTGTTTGGTGCTAATCAAACTTGTGCTAAGGTAGTAAAAGTAGGGTTGTTTTGTAGAACTTTCCAAGACCGGTACCATACGAAGTGCGTCAACGTCTACAGAACCGACATAAAGAAATACAATACACCGGATTCACTTTGGTTCTGTTCGAAGTGCACGACGGTTCCACTAGTAAAATGCGTATTAGCTTTAACACAAATGTTCGACAGCCTCGTCGTTGAAACTGCACATCGTTAGAATGCAAAAATTGATTCGCTTAACTAGACAATATCGCATCCTGTACCTCATCCGTCTTCCTCAATTGCTGTCACGAAACCAAGGAAAAAGGCCGGGTGTTCACAGGACCTTGCGGTACTAGAAACCTTGGGAACCACAAACCAAGTCGTCATCGCGACCGATAGAAACATACCTAGCCCACATTCTCTTATCCAATGTATTGACTGATGCAACATCGGTAACACCCACTCTTCTGATTGAGCAACGAAATCCGAGGCAACCTAAAGACCGATCCATCTATGCTACCGTTGCTGTTCGGTATAATCGAAGTGCGACCTCAGTAGCCTCACGTAATACAGCCAAGAAATGGGTCAAGGATCAGATACAACCTACAGAAACGTCACTAAATCCCTCGATAACCGTGCTTCCCACGTCACCGATGACCAGGTGGAACTACGGGGCCTTGCACCAACGTTTCTGAGTGAAATACATACTCCTTAACGGGTAAGCAGCTGGATTTAAAGCAATGGAATCTCCTTTGTGGAAAAATCGGAATTCAAGCCAGTCCGACTAACATAATGCGCATCACTAGACATCCAACCACGAATCCTTATGGGAGTCCCGGCTAATTCGAATAACATTGGGATCAATAGATGATGTCGAAACGGTGCTTTTGTTGGCATACACCCTGCGGACTGAAAACAGTGGAATACGCATATTTCTGGATGTGCCATGGATCGAACGCCAGCCGGACAAAAATAATTCCAACGACCACCACACGGAGAGTACCAAAAGGATAATTTTCATTCATGACTTAGCCGAGCTACAGACAACTAGTAACGAAAAAGCGCACGCTCATGACCTAGAAGAAGGACGTTATATCTGTGAAGCTCTCTGTGCGGGAGACGTCATACTTCAGAGGATTATACGGTTATCCGTGTCGCCAAACTACAAAGGCAGGGGCCGGAAGATACTGAAACTAACGGTGCAGTCACAACAAATGGCCGTGAACTTAATCCGTAACTGGCAGTTACTACGCAACACATTTCCTTCGAAACTTCGACTGAAAACAGCAGTTGGAGCTGCAGCCACTCTCTGTTCCCGCGGAAACGAAACCACCCGCGACTCAATATAACCCCAACAGCAATTCAGAAACCTGTGCGCTAAGACCCGTAGCTATGGAGAAGGCTGCCCATGGGCTACATACCACAGATGCAAGTGAGACCAAATGCAGATTGCATTCATATCTAGATTTGGCAATTCACCCGAAAACGATTAGGGGGCGGCTACTTACCAGTCGGCACAAATCCACATCATTCATGCGCTCTTAGTCAACAGCTTTTGACATCCGAGTAGCTTATCTGTATGAACACTAAAGCTCTAAGATTACTGAGTAAACTAGGCGAAATGCGGCTGCGTCAAGGATCAAAATCCTGCGACCTCACTGCTGTAACGGAGATAGTGTTACGCCCTGACATAAGTGACATGGAGCTCGCACTACCAGGCATGTCCATTGTTGGGCACGATCGACACAGTATAGGTGGACGGGTAGCTCTGTACCTCCGCAATGACTTCCAATGTGAGCTCATCGAAGATCCGGTCAACACGGTACAAGATTTCCTATGGTGCCGTATACGTTTAATAGGAGAGGACATTTGCTTAGCGGCAGTCATTTACCGCCCTCCTTCCTCCACGCCCGAGAGGACTTCCATCTGGCATCTACGATAAGGAGGGTGATAAACACAAGTTGCATTCACATTCTCATTACTTGCGATTTCAACATCCACGCTCTCGAATCCCAAGAAGCTCCCGGAGAACACTTTAAGGCGGATTTGCAAGAGTTTGTCTCCATTTACCCGATGTATGACCACATCAACTCTCTTATCCGATTCCGAGAAAAAGATGTGCCTTCGATACTGCCTCGGTTATACACCAACGAAGAACTATTCCTCGAGACGGTGCTGGTAGACATCCCATTGGGTCGCTGAGATCATGCAATACTACTCTTAGAATATATTTGCTATGCAGGATATCCCGTGGTAATTGGCGGCGCAACCAGAACGTATGTATCCTGCGACATATTAGCTCGACTAGGTGAGACAGCCAACTGTACATTTATGACAGTCGAGGCACCAGCTAGTGTATGGGAACATTTCATCAGCCAGTTTAACTCTCTGGTTGCCGAAGCGTCAGCCACTATGACCTACCGCTAGAGAAACGTGGTTTCGTTTCTGCGAAGCAAGGCACGTACGTGTATAGCGGTGAGAAACTCAGCCTGGCATATCCACAAACTCTCCCCAAGCACCGAGAATTGGATGGCGTATGTGAGCCAACGTAACCACTGTACTCAGCTTTTTCGCGAGGATAGAATGGCGTACCAGCAGCTGTTAGCAGTGCGTATGGCCGCAAACCACAAACTACTATATCAACACGTCAACATGCTACTTAATCTGAGACGGGGAATCCCTCCTCTTCAAACAGCACACGGACTCACACGGACTCTGAAGAACGCGACGAATACTCTGCGCCTGCAATATGCTGCAACACTTCAGTGCGATCACTTGCCACTTAACCCTATGACGATGGTTGTTTTACCCCAAAAATGCACTTATATATCGTTCACAGCAGAAGCTGTACTAAAACTTTGGTTGAGTATGCGCAAACACAGCTCTCCTGGAGTTGATAATATAAACACGAACTCGTTAGCGGCAGTAGGAGAGCGTTTATCTGAGCCTTTGGTTCGATTCCCCGAACATCGTTTTGACGAAAGGTATGTGCCCCACGTGTGGAAATACGCAATGATTACTCCTATTCACATGGGTGGTAGTCGTTCCAATCCAGCCAACTACCATCCCATAATTTTAGTATCAGTTCTTTCAAATGTCATGGAAGCTATTATCTCTGATGCGTTAACGGCCTACTTGGAAGAAGTTAAGTACACCGCACCGGAACAGCAAGGCTTACGACGAAATTGATCAGGCATTACAAATGTCCTACTAGCACGATCCAGCTGGAATAAAGTAGTAGACTCTGAAACAGGAGTTATCACAGCGTTTCTCGTCTTCTCTAAGTAGTTCGACCGGTTAAACCATAACATTTTGCTCTTCAAACTCCAGATCTTTGGTATTGGTGATCCTCTGCGAGGATAAAGCAGAAGCCTCCTTCACCGGCGTTTAGAGATACGTGTGCGTGAAGCGCTGTCAGCTCCCATCCGAGGTGAATGCGGAGTACCACAAGCATCGGCACTAGGGCCGCGATTATTTTTGGCGTATAGTAACGCGATCACGCGCATCATAAGTTCGAACTGTCTTCTTTATGCCAATGACATCTGGGTGGGAAATGCGATCAATACGCCAGACGATGTCACAGTATTTCAAGCGGATCGGGATAGGATTTAGGCGTGATCAATCCAGAATCTACTTGATTCAATGTAGGCAAATGTGGAGTGCTGCACCTATGATACAAGTTGATACGCTCCTACGAACTCGGCAACCAGGAGCTTCAGACGTTTTCTGGCCAGAGTGATCTGGGAGTTTTAGGCCAGGTCCACTTTGAGTGTCCGAATTAGACTAAAACGGCGTCAAGAAGGGGCATCCAACACGTGGACCTCCTGAAGCGTGCATTCAGACGATTCGACCCTTCGATTTTTCCACAACTTCATGCCTTATACTTACGGCCACATATGGACCACTCAATGCAAATCTGGAAGTGTTGACTGAGGAGAGATCTCACCGCCTTGAAGATACCCTAACGTCGGGCAAGCAAAAGAATCAAGTGTCTGTATAATTTACCTTATGAACAAAGGCTACAAGTGTTCGGGATCTTCAGAGGAGAGTATCGGCGATTGCGTTGGGATCTCATTTTGACTTACAGACTTTGAGAGATTCCAACCACACATGCCGCTAGTTGATAGAACTCAGCCACAACAGCAATGTGAGAGGCCACCATCTCAAGCTGGCAGAGCAGCACGGTCGTTTGGAATGCCTTGGGAATTTCTTTTCCGTACGCGTTTGCCATACGTGGAATGCCCTACCGGAATCTGTCATATGTGCTCCCAGGTTGGCAGAGTTCAGAGCCCGCGTTGCTCGTGCATTTATTTCGCAGCACCATCTTACATGACCCATTACTCATGGATTAAGACAAGTGGCTTCAAGAGATTTCACTGGAGGTCAAATTCCAGATTCCCTTCCACGTTTTTCACCTCCTCTATGTGCACATCTTAAGGAGATACGATTTTCACCAACATCCCATTTGTCATCATTTCTTATGGATTTACCTAGGATTTACAGTCTATACTACGTATACTTCAGTGTGTTCATTGTGTAATCCCAGTGTTGCTAACAATATTTTATCCTTTGAATTTTCACCAGAACCATCCTACAGGACTTGTTAAGGATTAGCTTTTTTTACCCTTATAAAACCATTGTTTCATTGTTTCATTAGTCGTAGATGACTAGGGCGCCTCGTCGGGTGTTGCTTTGCTTCTCATCAAAACAACATTTTCTCACTAGAGTGGTGGAGCTAAACAAGTCATAGACTCACTCAGTTGTGTTTTTTTTAATAATGCATCAACAGAATGGGGATGTCTTACTTATATAAAGTTTGTTTATTAAATTTGGCAGACGTGTGCCTTGATATTTTATTTGTGTGGTGTTGTCCAAGTACATCACTAAACACCTAGCGTTTTCTTTGTCATCGCATTCCAACAATCTGAGTTTCCGATTTTTCTGCTACTGCGTACGTGTGCCAGATGTTCGTTTTCTCCCTTAGATTACTCGCTGTTTGATACTGTGATCGCATTCCGCTACGTCACTTTCGATCACGATTTATTTTGAGGTAAAACCTACGTATCCTAGACTCATTCCATCAACACAACCACCGTGAAAGTGCTTTTTAGCGAGGGAAATTGTTCACAGATTACAGTACTGGAGGTGAAAATAGTCGAATACATCCATTGTTCAGTGGTTGTTCAGTAGTTTGAGCGAACTGGTGTTCAGTTACTGATTAACGGGTCGTAAGAATAACAATGTTTTTGATCATAAAGCCATCTCACGGCATCCACAGTCGGCGCGTGACTCGTGGTGGTTGTGTCACTCCAAAGTATGCTTACGATGAACAATGAACAATGAACAATGATTGTAACGGGTAAAAAAGCATATGCTTGACAGGTCCCGTAGGGTGGTTGGAGCAGTAGATAAAATGGAAGGATAATCGAACAAGCAAATCGTTTTTTAAGCCTCTACAGATTTCAACGCACCACTTCGTAATGATAGTTTGAAGTATGGACTGGATGTCTGCACCCAAAGTAGAGCTGTTATATTACAGCAAATGTGGGAAAGAGAAATCAAAGGAACGGATAACACTCACTCGTGTGTTGCTTCCGTTGAGAGATGTGGTACGTTACTCCAGTTTGTATACATCCATGTCGCTCACTGGGACACTTCTGTATGTAACATCGCCTCCACTTTGTGGGGAGGGTCAGTAACCTCATGGTTTGGGTCTCGTTATTTCGTCCTCCGAATAGGACATGCTATGCCAACTACTGCAAGTTGGAAAGTGTGTCATCTAGGCGTTTTTTAAATAGTGCCAATGTGGGGGCAAGGACGACGTGAGTGGGGAGCGCATTCCAAGCACGGGACACACGGAGTGAGAAAGAGTTTCGTCGACAATCAAGTCAGCTGTAGTGTGTAGCCAGTTTGAGCTGATGACCTCTCAGGTTGGTATTTTGGCTCAGCTGTAAGAGATTGCGACATGGGTGATTTGGATTCATCAGTATTAAGTAGACCATGATGAGGTCTCCTCGGTGACGACGATATTCACCACTGTACAATCCCAGAGACTGCAGTCTGCGTTGGTAGGGGATGTGAAACAGGCCTCTGACGAGCTTCAATGCTCTACGCTGTGGAGTTTCAAGTGCACTGATGTCGCGCTTGCGAAAGGGACGCCAAGCCTGGATCGCGTACTCCACGTGGGGTCCCACGTAAGCGCTCAGCATTTGCGGAAATACAGATGGCTCGAAATTTCCGAAAGCCTTCCGTAAGAGCCCGAGATGTTGACTGGCCCTTTTCGATGCCTTTTCAGCTTGTCTGGAGCAGCCAAGGTCGTCCTGCACGATCACTCCGAGGTCGCATTCCTGGGAAGCATGTTGCAACGGCTGGTCCCCGAGTAAGTATTCATGGATGAGCTGGTGGCATAAGCTCACGACTTTGCACTTGGCGACATTGAAGTGGAGCATGTTTTTGGATGACCAAGTGTACGCCCTGTCCAGATCGCTCTGCAGTGTTGTGTGATCGTCCTCTGTCCGGATGTCATGCCAAATTTTGACATCATCTGCAAACAGCAAGAAGTTCGACTGTAGTACACTGGCAAGGTCGTTAATGAATGTTAAAAATAAACGTGGCCCCAGTACTGACCCTTGTGGCACACCGCACTGGACGTCAATTGGGTCGGACATGGAGCTGCGGACTCTCACATTCAGCTGACGTTGAGTGAGAAAGTTGGCGATCCAACCAAGCACAGGGTCACCGATTCCGCAGCCTCGAAGCTTGTGTAGGAGGATGCGGTGGTCCAAACGATCGAACGCCTTCGAGAAGTCCAGGTAGACAACGTCGACTCCAAATCTAGCATCAGCTGACTCCGTCCAGCTTGCTCGGGCCAGCAGCAAGTTTGTAGTGCAGGATCGATTTCGGCGGAATCCGTGTTGCTGTGGCACTATGATATTGTTGTTCTCCAGATATCCCATCAGCGCCTCCGCAATTATACGTTCCATTACTTTGGATAAAACTGGGAGGAGAGTGATTGGACGGTAGTTCGACGGCTCCGCACGATTACCGCTTTTGTAAATGGGAGTGACTAGCCCATGTTTCCACATTGGGGGAATCAGCATTTCGTCAAGACAACGTTGAAAGAACCGAGCTAATGGTTCGGCAATGTTTAGGGCCGCTGCCTTCAACGCCTTAGGTGTAATATCGTCTACGCCTGGCGAGCTGTGCACACGCAACGACATTAGCGTTTTCAACACATTGGTTGCCGTGAACGATACGTTGTGTAAACCTGGGAACGGTAAGAGCTCTGTCAAAATGGGTGAAGGGATGGTTCACTCCGGAAAGTATGGAGGAAGTGTTGACGAAACACGTTGGCCGCGTCCTGTGCAGTTTGCGCATGACCATCTGTTGCACGCAAGACCGGGATCCCGGGCTGCACTCTACGGAGTTTGTTGATATGTCTATACAACAGCTTTGGATTTTTGCTGAATTTCGCCGCTAAGTTCTGTTGGTGCTGGTGTTTGTCTTCGCGAATCAACTTGACGCAGTGGTTTCGTTGAGTTGTGTAGACTCCCCAGGTCAGATTACTTGGGCAAACTTTGTAAGCGTGCCAGGCCGAATCCCTTAAGGCCATAGATTTTCTCGTACGGCTTCTTAGGAACGAATCCACTTGCTTCGGGCGAAAGGCCTTGCGTTCTGATGCATTTGCCACTAGCTCAGTGAATTTGGTGACAAACACCATCCAAGCCTCATCGGGCGGATTCTCGGTCAGGAAGAACCAGTTGGTGTCTTGAACAAGGTTAGACAAGATGTCGAAATGTGTAACCATATAAGTTTCCTCGTCGTTCTCTCTAACGTACTCCGAATAACAGATGTAACGAAAGTACAACGTCGCGTGATCACTACGACCTAGTGGTGTAGCTATGATAACGGTGTCAATCATTAGTTCCTCGTACTGCGTACTGCGTACTGCAGATATTCGCCGTCAATCACCAATCGTCCAAATCGTCAGTCGCTTTCGGATTTTATTTTGAAGCACTCGTTGTGTGAGAATGGATTGCGACATGTAGACACCATTTGGGCCGCGAATCACTATGCATAGATTCGGTCAATTCGATCACTTAGGCCTTACACCTGAAGCAGACGAATCTTACTACCACCGCCCGAAAACATTGCTCTCGACGGCCTCCACTTTCGTGGAACCGTAACACCGACTGTGACTCGGACATCAGCCGACATTTATATACGCCTAGGCCACCCAGTTGCTTTTGGCAACACCTGTCACTACAGTCGAGGGATGAGTGGAGAGAGTTCATTTCGTAGCACACATTACGTGTATCGAGTGGTCAGAACTGGTCTACCTTGTTTGTTTTCTCGATTGTGCGAGAAGTTATCCTTGACTGGGGGACAGATCATGCGTACAATTATGATCATGCCCAGGCATGTATTTTCTGGGGCGTGTGACATCATGCCTTTTTGAATCACATTATGTTTGTTGTTGCTTAGTCTGATGTAATATCATTTCACGCTCGTTATATATTTCTTAGTCCATCCTGGAAGAACTAGTGTAGTGATTTATCGATGGAGACGTGTTCATTATGGAGTTCCGGTCCGGGGAATCTCTAAGTTGAATGCGGAATTCGAAGTTGGATTTAAAGTACTCGCTGTGTGGTTGGATTGCGACACGCCATCTCTATTCAGACCTCGGTACTCTTTGAAGTAGACCTCGGTCAGTACGATCACATGGACCGTATCCGAATTGGTTGGTTTACTGTTGTGAGGAATAACATCGAAACACATCCAGTTTGAATGCGGAATGTGAATGTATTTGTGCAAGACCTGATAATTGCTGTTACGCTATTCCCCCAGACAGAGTATCTGACTAGGAAACAGTTGGCTCGAATAGCTATCGTGGTTCTTGGCGCAGTCAGTTTAACAGGTCTTGTTATGTAGTTTCCAGGTTAAGTTATGTCGCAGTTTAACTGTGCATAGCTTGAAGTATATCGTTTGGTTTATGATAATGTGTATCAGCATCAAGTTAAGTTTCCGTAGATGCGACCAAAAAGGCAAAAGTTTTAGGTACTAGGCTATAGCATTCGCAGGTATATGGCTACACTAGCCCATTCAATCCAATACGTACTTAAACACTTGGTGCTATTACTCTTCTAGGTTGATTGGTCTGTTAGCTGGAAATTGATGATTGACTCGTGTAAAAGCATTAGTATAGCTAAATAACATTTGGAGGTTTATTCTCGAACAGATGAGACACCCCATAATCTGATATTATCGGCACTTTTACAGATGGATAGTAACCTGAATTTCTAATGTTCGCATCATTCTAACGTAATATTTCACTGCACCAAATGTCAACTGGTCGGCGCGAAGTGATAACCTCATCGATTTCGCAGTTGTAAGTACGTTACAAAGAAAGGTTCGGTAATGGTGCACAGTTGGTTGGTAACTTATGCATTCGGTATCTTGCATGGAAATGTATGAACCGATGTTTTTCGGCGTTTTGCCTCATAAGGAATATAAAAAATAGCCATGGTTTTTTGCAGCTTGTTACCGAAGAATTTGCACACTATTTGTAAAGTAACGGACTACACATTTAATAGATAAGTATAACAGCACTCCAGGAGTATTACATATTGTGCGGAAAGAATAATGGCGTATGCTGAAGCAAAAGACCGTTGTTCGAAGAATGCTTTGATAATGACGCGTGTGATCTACTGAGACCCAGTTGCATTGATCACATAAGCTAACATTGCTGTCGTAAACTGTTCGGTTAGTCTGCGTGTGAATCTCGAAAGGATGAAACCGTCGTCCGCTGCTGTTCCGGAAGCGTACGGCTTGCCTGACTACACCAGGTACGAAGCGTTCTTTACACTGTGCAACAAGCCACATATTGATGGCGACGAATTGCAGTCATCCACATGATTAAAATATCTGGGTGCGACGTTACCATTTATCTTGGACGCTTCAAGTAACTGTATCTTTCACAAAGTCAGTAGGCTCTCATTCTATGCCTCTCAGCTCAGAGCCTCCTGAGTTTCTCGTGAGTTCATCATCCGCTTTTTCAAAATCTGTTTTCTTCCCCGTTGGACGTACTGTTCCCCTGTGATATTTCCCGGCCTTTTGGGTAAGCATTTTAAATTAAATACGTAAATAAATTTGTATATTTACAGACAGACGGTACACGGCTCCCTAAATGAGAGTGATCATTTGTATAGCGAATACGTTTCATGGTATTAAAGAAAAGGTTGTTAATAGAATTTCGGATCATGACTTTTTTTCCTTGGGTGCTAGACCCGTGCACCTCATGTGTAAAATTTACGGATGTTTGTACCATCTGGTGTAGATAATAAAGGGAAGGACTACTAGGCTGCAAAGACACGGGATTTGGTATAGTATGTAATGACATGTAGTGTGTAAGCCAGCTGTAAGCGAATATCTTTTCAGGTGTTTCTTATATCACCTTCTGTCAATGTTTCTAGAGTTTGCTGTGAGTCAAATATCTTCAAAGCATTTATCAGATCAGTAAAATACTTAGCCCGATGTAACGGTGTTCCAATATCTACTTTTACTAATATTTATTTCTACACACATCAGTTCTTGTAAAATGCTGACCTCTAAGATACTGTCTGATACAAGTCATCCCCTACATACTGCCTTATCCGAATGTTGATCAACTTCGTCTACTAGGCAGAAATACAAGCGAATCTATGCCCGCCCACAAGCTTACCGCTCATCAGTCATCCCTCACATCTCGCGCCTTTTGCGAGACCCCAACGCTGTCATGCTTGACTTAATCAGTCCACTATTAACTTGATTGTGCATTTCCTCCTTATCTACTCGTTCTTTGCCGTATTGCTTTGCCACTTATTTGCTTTTTTGATACATTGATGTGATCATGTGTACTATGGCTGAATATTCACCCAAGCAGGGTGCACGAAGCAATTTCTTGACTTGACTTGACCTACATAACTTGCAGCACTTAAATCTACCTACCGATTTCTGGTAATGATGTAGTCTCTCTCTCCTTTTTCTCTCTTGCGCTTCTTACATGCCAACTTTCATTTGGGTGACTTACATACATCACTTGTCCGGAATTTTAAAGGGCTTCCGTCGCTTTATTTGATATTTGTTGAGATGTGTAAACCGGCTTTGAAATACTGGTTGATATGTGCACCTGAACCTCGCCATATGTATTCAGTAGACCATCAGCCGGCAAATTATCAACGGGCGCTTATCGATCCTGCGAAATGCTTCTACTCACTTTGGTAGGGAGAATAAAAAGGGGTGGCTAAGGACAGGAATTTTTGCGAGGAAAAGCCTTGCATTAGAATTAGACTTCAACCAAAGGTTATAAAGCGCATAGGCTTTCAAGCAATTCAAAGCCGAGGAGACACAAAAATATACACAAGTTAGTAAGGAGTACCTACGTTAGGCTTCATTAGGTATAACCTACGAGACTGTCACCCAATGGAACAATAGTATAATACGGATAAAAAGTCAAGGCTTGACAAGTCCCATGGGATGGTTTGTGGGAATAATCTTAGATTAATGAAGTTATACAAAAGTGAAAACACATCTCTGGACTCACCATATAATCCACATTAACACAAAGGTATATCCGTCTAACCGGATTTTGTGCGGTTGGTGAGCACAATGTTTGTCTGCGTCTTGTCGTCCCTCAATGAACAGAAATCAGATCAATTAATGTAAGTAATGTACAGCATCGTCGAGTCCTTTTTTCTAGTGGTTAGCGGAGGCGCTGAAGTGACAAAAGCCGAAAGCGCGTTCCACGCTTGACGAACTCGAAGCGAAAAGTACTTCCAGCGCCAGTCCAGCCGACTCTATTGGATGGCAAGTTTCAATTTATGACCCCTTAATTCGGTGTTGCAGCTAAGCTTCAGGAGGTGGCGGCAAGCGTGACGGAGGTTTTCAAAATCTGAAAAGCCAGTATGAGGTCACCTCGTAGACGGCGATATCTTCCGCCGTACACTCCCAGGGTTTTCAGTCGCTTATTGCATTGCAAATGGGACAAACCCTTCATATTTTCGTTGCACGTCGCTGTGCGGTCTTCAATCCAAGCAGGCCGCTAACAAACATCTAACATGACCTAGTTAAGGCTTGCGATTATGTTTCGTAACATATGTCCACACATTAGTTATCCAGATGCGGACATATATGCTTTATGAGCCTGATTCAAGTGATTATCGTCACGTTTTGGTCTCTCGTTCTAGCCCTCTAGCAGACACAAATGACCAAAATTTAATCTACTATTCGCCTCATTCCCGGTACGGATCCGCTTCCAGTGGTACAAGCAAAACGAAACTATTGAGTTCTGCATGCCTAAACCTTAACGATCCGAGCCCTGTGAGCTTGAAAGGGGACGGTTCACAAACCACTGACTGGGAGCCCTCACCTGTCTCGGATCGAACAAGTGTTGCTTCCTCCAATGTAGAATCCTCTACGAATATGAGTAGAACCAGGTCATGTATTCTCTATCCAGCGGAAAAGAAAAAGTCATCAGCATCCAACAATGTGACTAACGTCAGCGCCAATTCCGGCATCTGCGTTAAAGAAGACAGTGGTAAAACTACCCAGTGGTCACGTTGGATATCCACGCCGGTAAGTGCGTCGAGTTTTATTTATTTCATTTATATGTATATATAACTTACATTTGCTTTTATGAAATTGATATCGTTTTGTGGCTTTAGTTCAACCGTAGCAATTGCAAGTTTTCCACGTGGTCCGGATCTCGCGACCTGCGTTGCTCTCAATTACGTGCAATTTCATTAGGCCATTACCCCCATTGATTCATTCATTAGCTTGAGTGCTAACAAAAAAGTCCGTCTTAGTAACTTGGTCGAACTCCATCACCATCAGGCTTCTGAGCCTCCAGATATCGCAATGATCACCGAATCTTGGCCGAACTGTAAAATTACTGATGTTGAGATAACCCTATCAACTAGCTCACCTCTTCGGAACGACGGAACGGGGAGGGGAGGGGAATGATCCTTTATCACAAAATATCTTTGCTGTGAACTCATAGGGTTTGAGGACCGAAGGTAACCACTTGTTTTCGGTGATTCCTCCTCAGAACCGTACAGCCAGAAGAGTGAAATAGCAATCGGCATAAAAGTGGATTCTACCAGTTAAAGTGAGTTTCGATCAGCTGCCGACCAGGAGCATAAACCATCAACAAGCGACAAACTATGATCAAGTGTAGTTGAAGGATTACAGCTGCCCTCAGAATGATCCGTTTTGTCTGGCAAAGGTAGCTTAACAGCTTCGGTCATCTTATTTGGAGGATCGTTGTGGATTTGTCATGATTAAAAAGTAACTGCTTAACAAGTCCCCTAGGCAGAGTGATAGCACTTGGGCAGAATTGTTGACATGGACCACGTTAGTGGCTGTATGCTTTATCTGACATGCCGTAGCCGCGCCACCCCATTGGCGCCGCTTTGTTTGGTCTTTTGCATCTAATTGCAGCCTTCCCATCCCGACTAATTTTGCGCACATTTCACAGTTCTGTTTGCACTCTACCACATTGGCCCCACACCCTTTACTTGTTGTAGTCCTCTGGTGTAAATCTGGGCAACTGGATCCACCGCAATTTGATGACTGCATTATATATTCTCAGATGAGTTTAGTGATAGTATGGCGATCAATCGCCGTCATCCATAGAGCACTGGCTTAAGTCACTGACCTTTAAAATACGAGCACTACATTCTCGGTTGACGAGTCCTGAGCGACCACTTCACATGTGGCTATTTAACTGTATCTATCTGCCGCGAGTCTTAACATAGCTATTTTGATTTCAGAATCTCGGAAAGGCGGTCGCGAACGCAAGACTAAGGTTGAACACTGGTTGTTTAAGGGAGATATCCATTCGACCTCGGAAGAAAACGCAAAACGGTGTGACGATCGAGCCTTCGGCACCCCAGCTGTCCACCGATTCCTTATGCAGTTTCATCGCCGAGACAGTGAGTTAAACCCGTTCCAACGATGTTACTGGTTTACCTGCATTTGCGTGCGCTGCAATGTTACTTGTTCCCACATTCTTCCTCTGAACTTATGCCCTTCCTTTAGTTGGTGATTGATTCATGATGACCAAGTTTCTTCACAGAACACATGGGATGAGTACTTATCCAAACACTTAGGCATCATCAGATCAAGTAGCTTGTTAGTAGGATCAACATGTATTAATTTAAGTCTCTTCAATCACCTATGGAGGTTGCCGGACATTGGTTACTTGATGAAAGTCATGAGCCACGACGCAGCCTGTGGGTTAGAAGCCTGGTGCATTAAATATATTAAGAAGGTGGCTTTCCGTCGCTAGTGCTTGTGCATTACTGCTTTGTTTCGTAGCAAAATTTACTCCTTACTTGTGGAAGCAGCGGGTTGTTGGTTAAGTGAATCTTCAAATCGATCTGCACTGGTAATGCTTTTCTCCTGACAGTAGACCAGCTACTCTGATATCCGCGTCTTTCACTTTCCGCGTCTGAGTTATTTTAAGCCATGGTAGAAAACCAGCAAAGGTTGATGGACAGTTCAATTCACGTTAGTACACATTACTTTTCTTAACTTAAAGCCTCCAGATCAGCCACAGCAGTGATAAGTCATCTGATACTCTGCAGTCGAGGAGTCGGTGGCGCTACATATCCGATCCACTTCACATCTAACCTATGGCCTACAAACCCAACAGCCTAGATATTTCCTGCCTATCTACTTCTCTGGCATTTTGACGGGTTTTTCATGGTATTGCTTCTTCCATTTTGACCTATTTTATTTACCACATATTCACAGTGATGATATCCACGAAAAGGTATTTCAGTGATCCGATCTAACTCGTTTCCCTAAATGCAATCGAGCTAAGTGTCAGAAGCAAATCAACAATCAATAACAGCAGTACATCAGCCATTTGAACTGATGCTTCGCTGCCATACAAACATGCTGGCCTATGAAATATGTGTGAATGACTTGAGTCGGACTTCAGCCTTTGACAATGGATGTCTGCGGAGAATAGCTCGAGTGTGGTGGATGAACCACGTGCGCAACGATGATGTTAGACGTCGCGTCTTGGGTAACAAGGGACTTCCACTTGACAGACTGGTACCACTGCGCCAACTGAGTTGACTGGGTCAAGTTTTACGCATGCTATGCGAGCGGCTGCCCCGACGCGTTCTCCTCGCTCGCAAAGGACCAGGCTAAAAGAAATCGCGCGGTACTCAGCCTATCACATGGCGACAAACGATAAAAGCGCTGACTTCCAGTTTAGTTGTCGTAGGTCCCGTGGAAACGCTTTCGGAGATGTCACAGAACCGGGCCCAATGGAAAATGTGTACAAATGTTTGTCTTGCTTTTCTTGATTTACATTGCAAACATTAGACATACAAAAGAGATACAACGACGTGTGAAAAACAAAAACAAAAAAAGAACAAGCAAGATTCAAACACAACAAACTTTGTTGCAACTTTCATTCCTTTCTTTATTGTCTCCGTGTTCATTACTTCCGTTTCATGGTTTTCGCTGGCTCTATGTCTATCTTATAGACTGCTGGTAAGATATATATATATATATATATATATATATATATATATAAGAAATAATGGGATAGAAGGGGACTTACCTGAAAACATTAATGCCCTTGTGTAGGATACATACCATCACAAACAGTTGGCTATCGTGCAAAGATAAGGCGGCATCAGCGAGACAGCTTCCTTCCAGCTTTCACTGCCCGTCGTCGTAATCAGCCATTACCGTGCAGCTAACTGGGCACCAAACACACTTAAACGGGCATTACGACTAGGAGAGGGCAGCAGACGCGCCATTGGTGTCGGTTGCAAACCATGTGCTGTATAGTCTCGAGCCAAGCACAAGGCGCGTCATGTGGACTCCAGCCCGGAAGGCGAGACGGACCAACGGCACCCAGTTTAGTCGCCACTGACTTTATTTCCCGCTGCCAAGTCAACTTCTATCCGCGTCGCGCCACCCTCCGACTGGTAGACTAAACAAAGCCCTCCTAGGTGAGCGGTGACCAGCCATACGTAGCAGGTGCCCGAACCAACGCAACTTATTCAGTGCTATTTGTTGTTCAAGGTAGCTAGCATGATTATCACTACCTGGTACTCGCTTACGCACATCATCGTTGCGAACACCGTGATGCCTCCCGACACCAGCAATGCTTCGTATAAAACGATGATTAGAGACTTGAAGGCGTCGCAGATCTTCAGACCGAAAAAGCAATTCTCACTACTATAGAGCAGGATGGCCCTTACTGCAGCCTTGTATACACGGCCTTTCTGACGGAGGGAAACTAACTTCTGTCGCCCAAAATACCACAGGTTCTAGAACGCAGTTCTGACTCTTGCGATGCGTGAAATGACTTCAGTTTCTGTGCGCCCATGGTTGCTGGTACAGCTGCCAAGTTAAGTGTTTCGATCAATCACCTCGAGTTCCTTGTTACCGAGGGTCGGGAGGTCATCAGCTGTCCGGTGGTCATGCAGCACCACATTGCACTTTGAAGCGCAAAGCGCGCAGCAACTAAAGGGGGCACATTTAGTTGTACATTACCTCAGCCTTGTGAATAGAACTCTTGTATGTAGAGCCGGTGTGAGTTCTTTCTCTTTACGCAGCTGGGAGAACCAGGCAAGCAGCTTAGTGAACAAAACATAGGTAGAAACCGATGATCCACCCAACTCTCGACCGCTAAAAGTCGTCTGTCAGGATGAAGATGAATGTTGCCGCATCCTCAGGCGTACCTCGCGTCTCAAAGAAGAAACCTTCTTTGTTCTGAAACACCGTTCCTCAGAGTCAGAATGAGACAAACCGTCAACGAAATGCGAAACTGCCGAGCGAACGGCGAGACTGATCTCCACATGGTGGATTTTGACGTTGTACAGAAAACCCGGAGAACTCGATGCTACCCAGCCCCCCTGTCTAGATAAAGGTTTACGAGTGATATTTGCCAACGTGCGCTGCCTTAACGTAAGTGCGACGAGATTCCTCTGCTCAGTACTGAGCCTCAGTCAGATTTACTGGCTTTCCCCGAAACCTGAGTATCAACTGAGATCCAGGATGCTGAGATTAGCATATCAGGATATCATCTCTCACGAGCAGATCGCTCCAGTGGGCGGACTGGGAGTGGAGTACTCTACTCGAGGTCATGCCTCAAGGTATACGTGATGGGAGCTCTCTGAGACAATAACGGAGCCTCAGAGGTATTATGGTGCCGAATTCATGACAGCTATCAGCTGCACACGGTCACTGTGTCTTACAGAGCACCACTGAGCTCAGGCGTCCGTCTATTACACTCGGTAAAGCCAGTGGTCGAGGATGGAATTGTTTGCTAATGGGCGACTTCAATGTACCCCGTGTCGACTGGAACCTTCTTCACTGTGGTCTGTACCAAGATTCCTTCGAGGTTGGCTTTCTTGACGCTATCCACGAATGCAATCTGATCCAGCACATCGCAGCATCAACACGGCTGATACCGGTTCAAACACCAAACATACTAGATCTCGTCCTCATACCAGCGCTCTCTGATGTCCATGTCCTGAAGATTCTCCAACCACCCGGCCGGAGAGACCACTCTACAATCTCCTTGTTTTAGGCATGGCGTCTTGCCATACATGATTAGGGGACACACCGGCGCAACTTCTGGCGTGTTGCTCTATCTAGATTACAAGCAGCGGCAAGCATCACAGACTGGACTATTCCACAATCCCTGAACCTTGATGAGGCATGGAACTTACTACGCTGCATTATCTCGGTCATTCAAATGTTGCTCCTACCACCAAGTGCCGGCCTTTCCCCAAAGGCCCCCTGGATCTACCGAGAGATGAGATCCCTGGTTAACAGACGACGTAAACTATGGGACATATGCAAATCAACACTGGTAACGTCAGATTCCTCGAAATACAAAGTGATCAGAAATATGTGCCCTCCAAGAAAGCGCCAGAAACGATCACAATACGAGCACATCCACTGTCATGCAATCACGAACCTTCCCGAAGAAGCTGTTCTGGTACCTAAAGCGAAACACCGAGTCTGGCAGTGGTATCCCTACTCTGTCCTGCCAGGAGGAGAACACAGTGCTCTAGGAAGATGACCAGAATGCTCAAATACTAGCCTCGCAGTACTCCTTGATCTACTCCGTGGAACCGTCACTATCCACTGAAGAGCTGGCAACATATTATCCTTCTTTCTAGCCAGTCGAAATCAATCCCGAGATAGTCAAGAGACTCCTTCTTGAACTGAACACTTACTCTGCACCGGGTCCCGAGGGACTTCATCGGCTATTCCTCAAGATGGTAACAGAATACATCGCTGATCCGATACGTCCAATTTTCTGGCGTTCTCTTGCCGACTGAGGCCTACCACCTGACTGGAAAGTACGGATTGTAATGCACAAGTACAAAGGAGGGAACCGTTACGACACTGCAAACTATCGACCGATAGGCCTGACGTCTGTGGTCTGCAAGATCATGGAGCGGATTGTCAAGCGCGCCCTCCAAACCCACGGCGAAAGCCTGTGTGCCATCTTCCCCGCTCAGCACGGATTCCGCAGGGTCCACTGCTGCATCTCTAATCTGCTTGTTGCCAGAGAAGCCTGGGTCAAGTCAGTAGACGACCGGAGACACCTAGATGTTATCTACATTGACTTCAGCAATACTTTGACATAGTCCCACACAAACGACTTCTTCTCTATCTCCAGGGAATTGGTGTCACCGAAAACGTCTTTGCATGGGTTGCGGACTTCTTGGGAGATCGGACTCTTCAATTGAAGGTGAACCAAAAGCTGTCTGGCTCTGCGTCTATGACTAGCCGAGTCCCACAAGGCTATGTGCTTGGACGGGAACTTTTCATGCTCTACATTAATGACGTCCCTGCAGCGATTCAAGCAGACTGCTTAGTAGTATACGCTGATGATGTCAAACTATGGTCAGAAGTAGCTACTCTTGTGGGTGCTGACATACTACAAACGGCGTTGGACCAGATGCACGATTGGTCCGTCAAGTGGCAACTACCCGTTAACTACGACAAATGTGCTATTCTTCCGCTTGATAACCCGGATTCATTCGGTGTATACCACATTGATGGATATCTTCTCAAGAATGTTCTACACGAGAAGGATCTGGGAGTTATCGTGTCACATGACTTTAGAACTTCCTAAGATAACCTGAGAAAAATTGCGGACGCAAAGGGGATGCTGGGTGCTCGACCGAGGTGATCTTCCCTGATCACTCCAGCAAATTTCATAATTTTGTTCACATCACATATCCGCCCGATATTGGCGTATGGACTTCCAGCTACCTATCGCCTCTTAAAAGCTGACTGCGACTTGCTAGAAAGTGTTCAGAGGCGTGGCTCGAACTCCGCATGGAGCTTCCTGATCTTGCTTACCCTCTTCGACTCAGAAAGATGAATGCATTTCCAATGGATTATCATTAGCGCCGTGGAGATCGCATCGACACCAGACGAATCCTAAGATGAGAAATCGGGAGTAAGATACAAAAGCACTTTGGGCTCAACTTGGGCGGCTCGACACGAGGCCATTAGGGGAAGTTGTACAAGAGCCGAATACTTCACGTCCGTCCAGAGGCTGCACTATCAATTCGTGTACTGAATGATTGCGACAGCCTGCAGGAGATCATTTCTGAGGCACCGACAGAGGAAAGTTTCAAACGGTTGCTTGAATGCTATCTGATGAATACGGCTGGGATCTGCTGCTCCTACCGCAACGGTGACGATCCCTAGCGAAATACCGCTTCGCAGCCAGTTACGTCAAACCTGCACTGAATCTCAATGGACGGAACTGACAACGGTTTCCCCTCCTGTTTTCTACACACCAATGAACCATTGAACGTTTGTGTACTGTCAGCTAGTTATGTTCTATTGTCTTCGCGTCAATCGGCTACCAGTCCTCATTGCGTGCGCAAGCTAGCGTTACTTTCGCACCTGTATACTTGAACAATGATGCAGAGGGAAACGCCTGATCTGTCCCCTCTGTGACTGAAACACGAAGTAGTATCCAGATCCCTACCGTCATGATTCTTCACGTTATGTCCATGGTATTGTCATTATCGTGTTTGTTCCCTATACTTGATGCTCCATTTTCATATTGATACTCCTGATCTGACGAAACATTTTTATCAAAAGCCAGACCTTAGTAACAAATAGAACAAATACACTAACTGAAATCGTGACCTCAACTAACTCCGAGCACATCCAGAGATTTAATTTTTATCTCCTCATCCTTGGCCATACAGCGTAGTGTGTCACTTGGATAAGTGAATGTCATGCATATTTCTAACTGGAGCGGGTCTGCGTAGTCACAGTTTTAACTCACAGTAGGCGAGGAATCTTTCTCACACTGTGAACATTTTAAAACTGCTTTCAAATTCCCAGAAATGTTGTTGTATCTTCACTGTGAATAATATGATTTATTGTAAGGTCACTTATGAACATGGAGAAAGCATTGTGTACAGAAAACCGCCTTCCTTGGCTGCTGGAGCGTAGGACACTACGCCGTACTATCGCTCCTCTGCTTTGAAGTTACCACTCAGAATTCTCTACTTGCATTACTGTGCTTGCACTTATCCAACTAGGGTCATGCAGTGCATCTACCACTACGGGATTGTCTAGCATACACGGTCGTGGCATTCACGAATGCAATTTCAGTGGGATTTTCACAGAAATCCAGGTGCACAGCTACCTTATTTTCGGGTTCATAGCAGCATTTTTATCCTCAGTTGAGAGAGTGCTCTTCGTGATATTCAGCGATTTCTTTGCCACAAGAGTCCGACACTTAGTTTGATAGCTGCCGTTCGTTAAGCAGCCATCCTCTTATTACTCGTCACTCCAGAGTGAATGCTACCACGCTCGTCGAAGCTGAATTTTCTGCCAAGCTAAAGCCCGGACTGCACGATGGCCAAGCGGCCACAGCCCACAACCTAAAGGTCATGCGTTGAGCTCCGTCGGTTTTGTTTGCTACCGTGGTCCCACGCGCAGTGCATTGTCAACCGGTATCTTGTGCCCGTCGCAACACCTTCGTTGATCGCAATTCATCCAAGTGGCTGACGCCTCGGCATACTTCGCAACACAGCAACAAGGAAAACTGTGTGTGCACGGCCCACACAACCGCAGACGGAAAGGTTCTTGGATATTCCAAATCCTGCTTTAAGACCTTTTGAAGTGGGATAACACGTAGTAACTTCAGTAGCAAAAGCCATCCTAAGTGCGTAAATTTCAGCACAGTGAAAGTGAAAGAACGACATTGCACAACAGACTGCATTTAGTTCTGTGCAGTGTATGAACAACCTACCCCTAGGGTGTTTTGCCTTGCCAGCAGTGAAATGTAACAAACTGACAGCGATTGTGAAGCATGCTCCGGCTAGTGTAGCCATCTCATCGGAACCAGCTGCAGCGGAACTCTATTCCAGTTGCCTAAACTTATGCTCAAAGTTGGAATCTAATGACCAGAACAAGTGCATATTTGACGGTGTGGAGCCAGTAAATCCAACCATGAGAACTAGCAAACAGGTGGACAACCAGGGCTTTCCAACACCTCCGACCGCAATTTTGGCAATGGGTGTTCTATTCCGGTATTATTATTATTATTATTAATTGTGTCGCAGCCTATAAATAGACATTGAGCCATCAAAAAAGCATGGGGAACAAAATACAAAGTACAACTGTCCGTAACAGAAAACATCTTGTGGTTTTTGGCTTTTTTGGCTGTTTTCATACGCTATTTTATGCCGTTTTTGGCATTTTGAATAGTAAAGCCCTACGTACATTGTTCAAAGCATTTTAATACACATCCTTCCATTGATTCCGGTTTCGCACCATATCGCCAATTTTGTCGAAACATTGGCAGTCCTTATCCTTGGGTCCCCAACCAGTGAGACGTACAGGACCGTCGATGGCGAAGCGAGGGGTCAGCGATTTCATGTTTTGCCGTCAAGTACTTGGCTGATCTCCACGCTTTCTCTTCCAATTCAACCACACGCGAGCAAATAAGGCGCGGGTTTGGCAGCCACGCGCATGACATGTTTACAACGTGGCCAAGCCACTTCCATTGACGCAGTGCGACCAAACGATGAAGCGGAGAGCCCATTTTTCCCAAGACGATTCACCCAACTTCTTCGTTGCGAAACTGGTGCTGCCATCACACTTGCACTATCCGCCGTAAACACGTGTTGTCGAAGGCCGAAAGCCCACGCATATCATCCACACGAACCGGCCAGGACTCACTTCTGTACAACAATACCGCACGGACACAAGCGTTGTAGACCCTCCCCTTTAAGAAGACCGATTTGTCCCGACGACGCCACAAGTGACGCAGCTTAGTAAATGTCGACCGGGCTTTGACGATGTGAAGAGATATCTCTTTCCCTATTATGCTATAGGCGCAAATACTGCCTCCGAGTTACACAACATTGTTCACAAGTTCTAGCTTTGTTCCGTCTATGCTAAGTGAGGGCGCAGACGACTTCCAGCCTGAGTAGCACTTTACACTGCAAGCGGGAAAACGCGTACCGACACCGAGGTCGCACTACCTGGTATGTTACTCTTACGCAATGATAAACCCACAAGTGAGGCCGTGCTACTTCGCACTGTTCCGACTTATAACTAGCTTGCGTAACCGACCGTTGGGTTCAAACAGTAGACGCCTTATGGTGCTGCTTACACCTAGGCAGGGCGCTATATATTCAGTGGTCATTTTATACCGCTGTACAATGTCCATTTTAGAAACTGACCAAACACTAGCCTCCGCTACGAAGAACTTCCCTGACATGATCATACAGCCACGTTCTCGTGGTAGGGGACTTCCAATTGTACGGCTTAGAAATCCCGGCCACTCTTAGTGAGCATTTCCAGACAGAACTGCAAGTGCTTAGCCCTGGTTCACCGCTGTACAACCATGTCACTTATGCAACGCGATTCAAAACAGGAGACAAACCGGTCATCTTAGACTTCGATTTTACCAACGAGGAACTCATGATCGAGGTGGTAACAATGCGCAATGTATTGGGTCGCGGCGATCGCGCGACACTACTGTTTAAGCACATGTGCTACGCAGAGTAGCCTAACGAAAGTACCGAGGGTTCTTACATCGTAACTAGCTATGATGACCTATCCGACACTATGGGTGCAATAAACTGGTCGCTATTAGCCGAATGGTTTCCTGAGGTGGCCTGCAGAGAATTTGCCAACAGATTCAATAGGCTCGTGGCGAACACATCTGAAAATACAATTCTTCTCTATAAAAGTTGAAGTAACTCCTAAGGTGCATGACTAGGAAATACATAGCACTAAAGGATTTTGCATGGCTCGCCCACAGAGCCACCTCTAGTGAGGACACCTGGGTTGTCGAGAAAACACAAAAGAATCGCCGTGTCAAACTCGCCAGGGCGGATAAATTGAAAGCTTTGTAAGACTTGATGAACAACTTGTGCCTTAATCCCCAGCTGCTAGACAGAGACGTGAATAAAATGCATCGGGTTAGGCGCGGAATTCCTGCTCTACACACAGCACGCGGGTTGGAACAAACGATTCAAGAGGCGACCAACCTAATTGCACAGCAGTTTGGCAGGACCTTCCAAAGTGTACACTCATCTTACATCCTACCTACCCAGATTATGCCGTCATCCGGCCCTAACCCAATACCCTTTCAAACACAGGTGTACTGAAACAGCTGACGTCCTTGTTCGAGTACTGCTCCCAGGTTGCGGATGACATTCACCCGAAGACGTTGAAAGTTTCAGCCATAATTTTGGCTGAACCGTTAGCAAGATACATCTATCAATGTAATAATATGATGCAAGTCTTCACAATGTGGAATCACGAAATCTTCATTCCAACCTACAAGAGAGATAACCATGCAGAACCGACGAATTATTGTCAAATAACACTTATTCCGGTGATCATCAAAATCATGGAGTCCAATGTTTCTGAGGTACGCATGAAATATCTGGAGAGTAACACAATTCTTGTTCCGGAGCAGCACGGATTTCACCAAAATCAATCCTACACTACTAAGCTGTTAATAGCTCTTGCAAGCGGAACGGAACTTGTGGACACTGGTCTAGGAATTTAATGCAACCTACGTGGATTTCTCAAAGACATTCGACTGACAGCACAATCGCATTCTATTGCACATAATCCAGAGTAGCGAGATTGACGATCCCGTTCTGCACTGGATAGGCGACTTTCTCTTTCGGCCTCACCTGAATTTGAGGGTGCGCAGCATTCTATGGAAACCATTCGAAATGCAGTGCAGCGCACCTCAGATCTCGGTACTCTGGCTTCGCGTATCACGAGAGGTTGCTATCTACAAACTGCTTAGTATTTTCCGATGATCTAAAGATATGGCTTACTATTGCTGTAGTGCAGAATCACACAGCTCTACGGGATGACCTGGACAAAGCGTACACATGGTCTATCGAGAATAAACTGCAGTTCAACACAGCCAAATGCGCAATTATGAGTGCGTGACAGCTATTTGACACTGGTTTTCTCATGAGTGCCAGCTCGACGTGTCCGTACGAGATAAACTTGGTTGTTTGAAGCCAACTGTAAAGGCACCAATGAAATGAAGCCAGCAGTGCTGCCTTTTCCGTAGAGCGTTCTGGAAGTTTGACGCCGTAGTATTTCTGAAAATGCTTGCTGCGTGCGTTAGGCCCCACACGGAATACTGCATCCAAGCGTGGCAACTCTGAAAAAAATCACCACCGCACCGCGCTCGATACTGCACAAAACTGGGTGACAAAAGACGTCAGTGATTTGTCTCGCCTTCTCTACCCACTCTTGATGAGTACTTTACCAATGTACAATGGACGTTTTCGACGTCTACAGGAAGGTCCAAAAATGGCGTAGCAGATCCCAAAATCCCCAAACACATGTGCCACACTTTACTGAAACACATTCAAAACACGTCTCTAATGGGTCACCAGTGTAAATGGGCCACGCAGTATAGCCGACCGGAAAGTGGACAAACTATTTTCTCTCCGAGTGTCACAGCCCTGGAATACCCTACCAGCACATGTAATTAAAGCTACCACATTACCCCTATTCCAGAAATCCCTTGACGATATCCTGACATATTTATACTACGCGATATATATACATATTCTTTTATTTATGTATTTATATGTTTAACGCCTGCCTAATAAACATTTGGCTGGTTGCCACAACACATGATTAACAAAAACAATAAAGGTTAAGAGGACTGGAAGTAAAGTTCCATGTGTTATGTGGGCATTGAGCTTCCCGGTTGCCCAGGCCGAGGAAGAGGGTTGACTTAAGGGACTCCACTCCGAGTCTTTGGTCTTAAAACCTGACGTGCAAGGCAGTGGGGTGATTCACGAAGAGCATTGACAGCTAATTGTCTCATTCGCCTTCTTTGTGTTCGGAAGCAGTCCACAGAGAAGCCGGGGGCCAGCGAGGTTGTTCATTCGCCCTCCGTTAGATACTCACTCCCAGTTACAGGAGTGAGTGGTCAGTGACCTGGTCACATTGGCTTTGACACAGCGCCGTACGAGCACTTGTGGTATTTAATGGAGAACCAGGTGACCAGCCGAGAACTCCACACGCTCTGCGATGTTGACGCTGATTCTCCGCGACTGCTTATTCATCACGCCTGTAAAGCAAACAAGAATTATTCGCAGATACCTCCACAAGGAAGACCTCCGATCCGCAACCTTGGGACGCGCTCGATAGCGTACAGCTCCGCCAGGGGACTCCTCGAGATAGTTTATGACAATCAGAAAATGGCATTAGTGCGGAACACACAGTACACGGTGTCACAACCATCCTAAACTTCAAGTAGGAATACTGGCACCTCTGCTGCTTTAAATCCCTCGAGCAGTCACAGGTTCTTTAATCGACACTATTTTGTAAATGTCATCCTGACCATCCGATAGGTCTTGTCCAGCACTCGCTTATAGGCCCATCATAAACCATTACTGCATTGGATCGCTGCGATGCCACCCACTTCGTGGGCTTCCAAGAGGATGTTGACCATATTCATTAAACAGGTACGCATATGCTTGGAGTTTATCGTCACACAGTGTAACAACACCGTTAGTTATTTTGGCAATATTCCGTTGCCACCACCTAATCATATCGAGCCCGATCACATGGTGCATCGCATCAATCTACATTTACCATCAATAAGGCTATTAGTATGATTATTGTTATTATTCTTATTATTCGTCGTCTGAATTGACCTCACTTTGGACCTAGAACCTTAGTTTCCGGATTTACATGGGATTCCGAGCTCATCATGACTGATTTCACTACCCGACGATATAAGCTGAACATCAGTGTGTCAGTGTCAACAGATATCAAGTGCGCAGTATAGATAACGGCGGGTCCTATAGCCCTGCTCGTATACTAGCAACAAGATGTCAATAAACTCATGTTTTCTATGCTTATGTTCGCGAGCATCGGTTGAGGACGAAGAGGCTCGGTTTGCTGCTCTTGAAACTGACACTACCACACGTAAGAGGTGCGCACATGACAGGAAGTTCTACACATTCCAGCACGTGCAGGCATCCCATTTTGTGGCATGTAAATATCAATGTATTCACAGGTGCGTACCCCATGTTGAGGCTGATGTTGCATTCATGATGCTTCCAAACCGCAGTTGGGCTAAACCAACGTACACTTAAACTAGGTCTTTTTAAGTTGGGTAACTTTCATTCCAATTTATTTGGTTTGTTCCGCCTACCTGAATAATTTTCTTTTAACCTACACAAGATGCTTACGCTAATTGTGGTTATCTTCATTAAATTTATTGCATTTGTAGCAATTTGTTGAATAACTTATGGACATTCTGTAGTTATCGCGGTTTCATTGCTAACCAACTTAATTCATAGGCCAATTTAGCGAAATGTCTGCATAGCCGTACCCTTTGACCTATTTTATTGGATAATGATATTTTAAGTTATTGCCTGTTTCTTGATATCCGCGGTGTGTCGGCGCTTGATGTGCATGTTGATAAGGTGCCTACCTGTCTATTAGCCCCTACCTTGTCCATACTGGCTCCAGGAGACAGCTGGTCATTGCTGGAGGTGACTTGGTGCACGGTCTTTGTGGTCTTGCTGGGCTCGAAGAGTGGTTCCATGCACTCAGTGTGGAGCGGACTACGGTCCAGCCACAGCCTTGTGTGCGATTGATTCCCAAATACAGCGTGCTTGTGTTTGCCTGTGAAGGAGTGTGGGCCGGCTCAGTTGATGAAACCTGGCTCCCATCCGCATGCCTCCCGGTCTTATTCCTTCGGGTTTACACTGGATATGGGGTGTGTGGATGGAACTGTGGGTGGTGCAGCGCAAGCCACCCATGGTCTCTCTGTAAGCGCAGGCGTCCTGTGGCTGTCCTTGTTGAGGCCACAGTGACAAGTAAATCCGATAGCGGATTCCGCCAACCATATGGCGGTGAAATTTGTTTCTTTTGCCCTAAAAACTAGTGCGTATTTCTACCGGAGTAGCGTCTATAGCTCTGAGGATAAGGATAGATGATTTATCTGCGGAACCGGAAGAGGATTGATCCGTTTGGACCATCTCCGTATGCGATCCATAGGGTTCCACTGGTTATCGACTCTCCAAATGCAACCCAACGGCCTTCATCTCCAGCACTTTCATTTCACAATTCATGTAAGCATGCAGTCGCAGGGGCGCCAGACAGGACCTTCTGATGGTTGTCGGGACTAATCTTTACGACTAAGTTCGTCCGTTACACAGCGTTGCAACACTGCTCTAGACAGTTTTGTAATTCACGGAGTCTGATTAACACAAAGCTGTATACACAAGGATGGCTGTGCATGTGGTGTATTTGTAAATACAATAAGATCTCCGAGGCCGCTCACCTCTAGATCCCAACCACCTCTGCAAGTCGGCCGTTTTATTTTTCACTGCCTGACCGTTCAACATGTAAACCATACGTATCCAGGCCGCTGTATGTCTATCACTTTGGTCAAGTCCACTGAGTGCTCAACTTGCAGAGGCTTTACTTTACTTTATATTCCTGCTGTACAGTGGCCAAAATTTAGTTGTCTGCAACCGGGGAATATCGGTTTGCACTAAACTGACAAATACGGATCAAAAGTCTTCACTTTTAGCATTTGGTACAACATGTCAGAGTACACCCGCTGGGATGGCTGTACCGAAAGCCACACGGGTAGCAGCTGAACGAATGCCTGGTATTTTTATTTATTCCGTTGACTTCTAGTGGGTACTATTCAGCTCATGGCTTTGTATTTAGCCAAAAATTCTACCAAACTTTCGCATTGTATTCTTCATCCCCGAAGCCAGTGACAACACGATAGGAAGTATTCGATCTCACTGCGTTCTCAACCAGCATACAGTGCTGAATGAGAACGTTTTCACCCCAACCACCAGGTGTTCCTTAATTATGCCCCTTCACTAGTAGCCGAAATCACAATTTTTCATAAAGTTCCGAATTTCGGCTACGAAGCAGGTAGTTGATTACCTCTCACTCTGTGCACTAGTGGGGAACTTAAAACGCTATTTTACGTTGTTGTGATTAGAGACCAGGATAATTAGTTCTTCTCTGTAGGCACGAGACTGCAAATTAATTCCTTTGTTTGTGAGTCGCATGCACTCAGTAGGACAATCCCACTGTCATTGTCACTGGCCGTTTCACTGCTCTAGTAAGCGCACCTCGGACGATCCAAGTAGCAGAAGGTTGGGAAAAAGCCATTTTTCCCAGGAACAACACTAGAAGCAATCACAACCATGGACATATTGTTCGCCACGGTGTGCGCTCTCTGTTCCCGCTTTAAACGAGCACAGTGATTGGCTGATATGGCAAGGCCGTGGAGTTACCTAAATCAAACATGAGTTTCCATTGCTTTTTTTTGTTCTGTGTTGGCGTGTGAATAGATCTCGTGTCTGAGGTCTTGTATTCTTTCCTTCCGGGATTGGGACTATAGTCTGGCATCGGATTTCTGTTGCATTTGGTGATTCTGTGCCGTGATTTCGTTGTGAGTGTTCAGTTTTCCGTGCATGTTCCTTCCGCATTGGATTCGCGTCCATAGGATCGCAACAGGTTTCATAATCGGATCCCGCCGTGCACTCTACTATTTTTCCAACGCGGCTCTGGTTGGTTCTTCCAATCCGCCATCAGTGTCGTAAAAAATCGGCCAATGCAGGTCCGTTTAATGACGCGCAGTTTTGTTCTCTTCACGAGTCACCTCCTTCGCCTCGTGGTATGCTATCGCAACACCGTCTTACTAGCATTCTTACAGGGATCAGGTTTTGCCTCGGGTCGCGTGGTGGTGGTGGTGGTGATGGTGGTGGTGTTACAACAGACATGCAACGGTTATAGAACCCGCATTATCCACCGTCTGTTTCCGTGCATAGGGAGTTCTCGATCGAATCGGTAAACAGACGGTTCGCGGCTTTCATCTGCGAATCTGCATTACAAAGAAGGTGCGATCGGTGTTTTATTTTTGTGGATACGTCGAGGTAGCAACCCGATAGGTCGGATATGCTGGACTGCAGTATGACTCGTGTCATCGTGCAAATTGGGCATGAACATACTACGTAACCAAAACCGTAGCATACCAAATGCCTTCTTCTGTTGACGATTTCAATAAGGTTGCATGCTTTTCGCCACCAAGCAAGGTCGCATGGTCAGCTCAGTGATTGCAGTGTGCACAGTGCATATCAGTGGCGAATGTGACTCCCCACTGCATAAAGTTATTGCCAACATATTTATCCTGGAAGCTTAACTAGAGCCACATTTCACACATTGTTTTGATACGTAGACTAAAGAGATACTTCACTGTCTGTACTTTGCGTCACCACTCCACACATTAAGGATGTACCGCTGATCTCCACAACACATGCTACTGAACCCAGGCAGTCGCCACATCACTAAAGATTTTGTTGCTGACCATTACAACTCGCATTTCATTAACTATACTATATTGTGCAATCAGCACATTTCATGCAAAGCAACGTGCCTATTACGAAACATAATTGCCAGCTTAGTATTGATCATGTCTGATTTGGTGCGCCTCGCTGGATTTGCGAATACAATCTTTATTTATACTTTGGGCGCTCGAACGCAACTTCTAAGCATGGTTTAGCGCGATTACCAATCGTCTCCTCTTCTCCATCACAAAGCCAATGGTAAGGTACAAAAGCAGAATGTAGCTATCAGGCGCATTCCCAGCATACGGGGTGGGTCGTGCGAAGACCGATTCAGGAGACTGAACTGCGTGAAGCCTATGGTATCCTCGGTTTTCAGTTCACTGCATAATGGAGCACGTGCTAGTATTTTCGGTTAACTTCCCTATGCTAAGACCCCTGCTGCCCATACGCGTACCAAACAGTACACAGGGCACCGGCACAATATTTAAGTATCGGACATCTGCGTCGAGAAGTACACTAGTACAACCGTTTGCCAGGGACAGCAGTTCAGACAAAATTGTTGTTAAGATACAAGGAACTCCTAAACACCCGCTTTGAAGATTACAGCTTTAACGAGCACAACACACCTGAATAGGACGTTGCACAACTGTAATATGCTAAACATATGCAGTAAAAAGTAACGTTATTCCGCATTCGTGCACTCTCAACTTTCTCTCTTTGTTTTTGATATTCAGTGTTTATACCTACCAGTCCTTTGTTGACCCTCCTTAAGGTATCCCACAGTTGGCACAGATTACTGAGGGATCAAGATGCACCGTCTTAGCAATCGCTCTAGGCTCGAACGACGGCTCAATCAAGCAAAGGAGGACCACCCAGCGGCTGTCCATTGCTCATGTGTTCCACAGTTCTAGCTCGGTCAGCCTCCTCAGTACACGTTAGCTGAGGGTGAGTAACACACCTTAGCTAATGTGCCGCAATACAATAAGATAAGATATTAAAAAAGTACACCAAAAATATTAAAAAAAACTAACATACAGTCAAATATTACTTTCTGCATTTCATTTGAGATCGGAATTGGAGGGGATTCTAAAGAGGATGGGATGGACAAAGAAACTCAGAACAAAAAGCCATTGCTGTCGGCTCTTCGCTATATCAGCACGTGTGGCCAACAAAACATACTGATCGTTCTTCGGACTTCAACCAGGCAGTCGGGATGTAGCAACCCTACTTCTCGCATATTGCCTCACTAACACTAGGTCTCCTGCTGCCTGTTTCTCCTATCAGGCGTTATAACTTACGATGATTACCATCGGCAGCAGCTGTTTCCATTTTCGATGTATGATGAGACCACCAAGCCTCCCAGTCTCCCTTCAAGCTAGCACACAGTTTTGCCCTGAGATTTTTGTGAGTCTCATTGTATACACTCCCAGCCGGAATTCGACGACGAGTAGCCATATGTTCCATAGACTGTGTAGAGACCCAGTGTCCAGTTTGGCAGTTTGATTTGCCACATGAAGACATGTCTGCTGCTAGTAATGTTTGGCGCATACGAAACCAGTGATTTTTCATTGTGTTCAGTGAGCGTCTACTCAGCCCAGATACCAGCATACTTTGATACGCATTCAGAAAACTTGGCTTCGCCA
Organism: Dicrocoelium dendriticum; assembly: GCA_944474145.2. Classification (NCBI taxonomy): domain Eukaryota; kingdom Metazoa; phylum Platyhelminthes; class Trematoda; order Plagiorchiida; family Dicrocoeliidae; genus Dicrocoelium; species Dicrocoelium dendriticum. The sequence goes on along the minus strand of OX104067.1, from coordinate 126,279,934 downwards.
GCTGGATGGTATCAATGTGCTCAGAACGATGTTGCGAACGTCCGCCGAAATGCATCCGAAGGTCGGTGTAAAGAAGTGCGTGGTCAGAGTCCACGTTGGTGCTCCAAATCAAGCGACAGTTTTGGACACAGCCTCTCCAACAGTAACTAATCGTGATGTGATTGATTTGCGGCCATAGCTGATTGGAGGCTGGTGGGTGCGGGTGCTGTGTCGAAAGTTAATACTTGCGAGAAAGTGACAAACATCTTAAGGAAGCCGTATCAACCGCGAACCGTTATCATTATGGGCGTCTACACAAATTTGGCCGCCCAGATGTAGCTCATCAAAAGATATTATTAGACTTGCGCGTTTAGATCACCAACGATCACCACAGTATCCGTGATCCTTCTGTAACAACGAAGTTCGTTAAGTTTGTGCCATAACGATCTTTAGAGTATTGGTAGTTTTGTGAGTATGTAACGTATGTAGAGAGTAGAAGTCACGACTAAACTTTGCACAATCATCTGCCTCGACGGGGGAATCGAACCTCGGACGTACGGATTACCGGTCCGGCGCGCTACAAACTGAACTACCGAGGACTGACGATCAGATGCGCAATTTAATATATGACTCCTGCTTGGTTCGCGACGTATTGCCAATAAGCTCACAGTATCTGTGCTCGTGTTGCAGATTGGCTCACTCACTCGTCACTTCCCCATGAACCGAAGTATCCGTCCTTCAGATGTTCAAAGGGCGATGGTAAATTTTGCTTATTGGTGGTTTTATATGTAATATTTGTAGAAAGTAGAAGCCACGATTAAACTTTGCACAGTAATCTGCCTCGACGTCGCGAACCAAGCAAAAATCATGTAGTAAATTGCGAAACTGATCGTCAGTCCTCGGTAGCTCTGTTGGTAGGGCACCGGACCAGTAATCCGTATGTCCGTGGTTCGATTCCCAGTCGAGACAGATGATTGTGCAAAGTTTAATCGTGGCTTCTACTTTCTACATAACCATCGTTCACCAAATCAGTACTGCAGTTTGTGGGTGGTAGGTGGGTAGCAATGACACACTTGCACAGTTTATCCACGCGCGACTTCGCAGTTTGGGACGAGCCAGCCAATTTAACGGCGCGCATCCGGCTGTTGACAGGTATCTAGTCGGCCAGGGCAGCTTCAGATCGGGGACCCAAACCAATGCCGATGCCAGCTTGACCCGTAGTTGAAGCCACATTAGCGCCAACAGGCTCATTGAGAACACGCCGTCAGTGTCGCATGTGAGTAATAGCGAGGTATGACCGGAGCTCGAATTTTGCAGGCGTTTCCGATAAACAGTAAATATCAATCGATGGGATCTCGAGTATTCTGGCAAATGCTGCCTGTTAGCAAATCTGTAGCAAAGTTCGCACGTTGAGGTATGCCATTCTTGGCGAGGATCGAGGACTTCGAAGGAAAACGGAGGAACTGACGTTGTCCGTTTGGTTGAACACGGACTTGTTGGCTATATTGGAGCGATTTCCTGCGATTGTGTGTGAGTTGAAACTATATGACAAGTGATATTCAAGCGAGTGTGGGAGGGCCAAGAATTGGGGGATTCAAAACGGGGGGATGTAGGTGAAGCTGGAACTGGACGATAAGGATGAAAAAGCGCAAACGGGGCAGGGCATGCGCAGTAGCATCAAAACCCCTGTCCACTCTGCTCGATGCAGCAGATAGGCCTCCGTTTATTATTGTTAGAAGGAAATGTCATGGTGTATTCCCTGGGCCGCACAGTATGAGGTTGGCCAGGCCTAGACAGGATGACGATTAGGATTATTAACGAAAACCTTTGGTCCAAAAACCTTACCGCAAGGCAGCGAGGTTTTATATCTAGACTACAGAGAGCCCGTTTTATGGACTAAGGAGCCACCCTCTCTCCAATCCCTAAACTGGAGGGCCGGGAACCTGAGTTTGTCTGGCTTCTAACCATTGACCAATCTGGTATGAGTGGCTATTAATGTGTAAAAAAGCACCACGCAGCATAGTTCAATGGATCACTGAGACATACAAACCATCGCATCAGGTTAAGGTCCAGTCTCTTCGCGATGGTCTACATCGGCGGTAAGCTTGTTAACGAGCTATGGTCCGGCTGCGAGTCCTCTCTGTCTACTATCCGCATGTCTTCAGTCATTTCGTCGATTTTGTATTCGGTATATCGTGTGTGGTCAGACCTATGGGTAATACAATTGTTAACCACTCGTAGTTACTCTGTGGGCGCACGTGTCTTGTGACTATTTGGACAGGTAGCGGTGGAAACGGATTCCACCAACGTCGTAGGCACTGGTAGCAAGGTTCTGATAACGACAGTACCCGTGATGGGAATTGCTTCCAGACACATCGAACCCCAACCACTGCAATCTGTTAATTTGTCGTCATCATCATCTTAAAGTTGTCAATAAAAACAAAGGAGTTATCGAACTTTTGAACCACCTCGGTGGTATGCTTAGGAACTTATACTATATGGGATGAAATCCCGGGAGCGCATGATCTTCAAACGTGTGAGTAGTGCCTTGTGTCACCGCTGAAATGTCTACGTCACGCGCAAACACGACTCCACCCCTCTGTGATCTTCGATCCGCTCCACATCCTCAGCTTTCGTCGACCAACTGTTCGCCGTTCCGCAATCAACTCACTCCTTGATGGGTATCCGCGGATGCGGGACGATTGCGACCTAGTCGCTGTGAAGGGTCCTGATTCACCAGATATATTTTTGCTTCTGTTGTCACCATCATTTCCGCTTCACATTGCAATGAACATAGTTTCAGTGCTGATCAAGTATTGTCCACTGCATCAATAGTGTCTACTTGTCCTACTTTTCTTTGTCTTCTTGACAACTGCGTTTACCTATGATTGAACGTCTTCTAACGGATGCTCTGAGGAATCATTGCTCCATCCGCTGGATTTATTCTGAAGCAAATCTATAGCACTGGTGATCCAGCTGGTACGTTATACTTATGACCCCACGTACTAGATTGTTCATGTGAAATTGGCATTCCCAAACTGGAAGTTACAGTTTTAAACTGATTCTCGATGACCAGAAAATAGCTCATTATGAGCGTGGCACGCGCTGACACCTGCTGGCTTATGGTCTTGGTACTCATATGGATATATAAGAGATACTGCCGTTTTAGTTGAGACTGTCGCACACTGTTTAACAATCATCCAATGTGAATCACTTGTATGGCGTATGCTTATTTTACCAGCGATTTATGTGGCCGTCTTCTCTCTGCTGCTAGCGGTTGACCTACGATAACGAAAAGTTGTTAAATTGCAAGTAAACAAAGTGCCAAGTCTTTTCTTTCGGGGCTGCATATAAGTTATTCTCGGCGTTTATTTATCCCGTTAGACAATTCCATCACTGATCTTTCCCCTCTTTTGGGAAGCAGCGTTATTACGCTCTGTCAGCCGAATATCGGCTTAATTCGTTTCTTCATCCAATCTTTCCTCTTACACAAATTTTCCATTTATGTCCACATTATCTCAAAATAGACGCTTTTTAATGCAACGAAGCCGGCTTTATGATAATTGACGATCATTTTTATAAAGCTTACTGTCATCACAGCATAACGAAATTTCGTTAAGAACACTGCATTTGGCTCGTCTGTCGCTTCCCACTGTTTTGTCCTCACTATCATGATAACATGTGTGTGATCGGATCTGCTGCATTGCCATAGTCTCAGTGTGACTGCATTGAAGTAAATACCGCACTCCTGCGCTGACTCTAGTACAACGTTGGTTTACCGTACTATGAAACCCACAACTGTTTGCCGCCGATGCTATACCGTTGCCAACTTTATGCACCTTGGCACTACTGCACTAATGTGGACAGCATTTCAGTTGTTGTCTTCTTTCCAATGACCATGTGATTCATCACCATGTGGTTTTTGTTTACCGCTAATGACCGAAATGATTACGCACCTGCGTTGTAGTTCTGAGGACACCAATTCGTTTCCGTGTAGAGGTGGGGACAACTTGTGGTAGCTACTTGGTAGCGAAGGATCTATACGGTGTGCCGACGTACTGCCGGTGCGGTTAACCGCTTCTGATTGTATTGTTAATTCTTGATGCAGTGCTACGAAAGCAGCATGTTTCCAATACAAAGCTACACAACGGTCAACTCTTTTTCTCTGGCCTCATTGGGGTTCTTCATTGGTAACCGGCTACTTACATTACGCTACCCATTTCCGAAGTCGTCGAAGCCTTACCTTGAACTGTAATTATGCTATACTCTATGATGCAACTTTCCCCTACTGATTCTAGGAGCCTGCTAAAAGTGACTCGCCCAGCTCGGTTTCTTCTCAAAGGGAATTCGAGGACGAACTTCAATTCGTTATCGACAAACTACAGAATTTACTTCGGCTCAACGATGAGATGAAAACTGTACTCCAGGTAATTATGTGTGCTGATATCCCTTATCCGATTCGAGTTATACTTTAGTACAATGGAGAAATGTGTTTTTCCAACAAGAAAATCGGTGCTTAACAGCTGATCCTCATTTACACGCACAGCTTCATAATGGCTTAAACCCCACATCCATTAGAACAACCTTTTTGATTACTGAGTCCGTTGACTTATATATATATATATATATATATATATATATATATATATATATATATATATATATATATATATATATATATATATGATACTCACAGGACGTCTGCGCGGTTCGCGAATCAAATATGTGCACTTTCCTCCACGTTATGGAAACCGTCTTTGTACCTTAGCAATTTTATTATCCCAGTGAAAAGACATCGATTTTGAGATATCAACATTACGATTACTCCTTTCAGTCATAACACAGTAAAAACTTTCCGAAACGTGAGCGCACCTAACTTTTGCGAAAGAAATCTGCTCAACTCCGGTAAAGTGGTGGAGTTACCACCATGTGATTATCTAAACCGGTTCCGTCCCTCTTCTGACTTGACGTTCATGCCTGATCCCATCGCCAACTTAATGGATATCCCGGCAGCTTCATACAGGCTACCTGCAGAATCTTTCTAGACGTAATGTAACCTAACGGCCAACCCAAAACCTTTTTGGTGTATGTTCAATGTGACCAACACGACCTTTATTAGTGCAATACATTAAACTTAGTATCAATCGATTACTGCAACCATGTTCTCATTGAGAACGCCAGGATTCAGGATGAAGGAAGTTTGATGTTGCATTGCCTCCATCAGAAAAGTCCTGGTATTCAGCCTATCATTGAGTGATAGGTTCCCCATGGAGTGTACATAGTGGTGTCCATCACCTTTCGGTTACATAGCGGAAAAGACCTGATTGCTTTGCACTAACCGATATGCTATGCCTCTGAAATTGGCTACACACAAGTACCAACGCAGTGCAGTATACATTGTCAAGGCTTGTCATTGCACCTTATCGCAGCCACACGTAACCAATTTCATTCCGCTCACCCATAGAGTTTGTGGCAGGTATGTTACGCAACGTATACTGCTAAGATAGCATTTCTTCTTGAAATCAACAGGACAACTAGTTGATTTTTCAACGTCCTATTCCAATCCCCGCGTACTCATTGATTACTTCCAGGTTGCTAAAATACTTGTATTATATATATATATATATCATACAATTTCAGTATATGATACGAAATAAAATTTTAGTAGTGGATTTTGAACGGTCTCCAGCGAATGTTTATGTTCCCGTTAGTTTGTTAGTTATCACTTACAACAGTGACTGAAACGCGAGGTATTTGCAAATTATTTGGCATCTGGCATCATTTTGGTGGTAAGGATTGGTAGCCAAGTGAATTGGACACCCTTCGCTTATGCGAGCTGTCAACTTCAGAGGATGCGCTGTTAACCACCAAGAATTGATCTATGCTACTAACCTTTAGGTAGTGTCTCATGATGGAAATATGACACTAGGCAGTAGAGAGGTACCGGAGTAAGTGTCTTGACAACCGCCGTATGGGTGCACCTTGGATATAGTCCCCAGACATATATGCCACAGCATAAAACTCTTAATTGGTAAAATTGTGAAGAATACCGCATTGAGCAACATCAAACTACTGATTATGGACTGTCAAGAAATGGGGTCTAAACTAGAATGGAAAGTGGAAAATATAGATGATTTACCTGCGGTCGGCTGCTGTAGTGCTTGGCGGCCAAATATAATAGATTAGATACAACAGAGTCCGAATATGAAAGAACGGCCGAACTTAAACCTATGCACAAGATGAGTACTCGGCGCAGCTCCATTCCATCGGTACTCCGACGAGCATAAGTGGATCAAGCAGATCGGCACGAGACGTTTATCCGGTCACCAGAACTCGCAACCAGAGAGGACCCATTACGCTCACAGAGTCGAGTGATTGACGAAAGCAGAGGTAAGACAGCGCGGTGTTCTCCGGTCACCAATATGATTTCCGACTATGGAACTATAGATACTTACTCGGACGACTGCAACAAATTTCAGCATATTTCTCACCACAAGTTCTAACAGTGCTAATCATACCGCAGAATAGAAATGGCTATAACCGAACAGGAATTGAAAGACGCCATCAAGTCGGTAAACTTATATACATTCTATCCTAATGATCTGATGACGGCCATGGATTCAAGTCAAGTCAAGGCAAAATAAGGTTTACGTATCCAGATGGGTACACTATCAGCACTTTACAATATCGACTACAGATGAGCTAAAATGACATATCAGAACTTCACATATGTATGAATGGGAAGAGGCCACTGTGTACAGGTGTCGGTTGAACAAACGATCAGTATAAACTAGCGACAAATTAACCTTTCCGAATGGAATAATCTGTTGGGAGGCCTGCGTTGCAGGCTAGATTTCCAATCGGGACGATTTATCATCAAATGCGCAGTATCATGAGTTATTCGCAAAAAGTAGGCAAAAGACAGCAGTGTCGACCTAGAAAATAGTTTGACAAAGATAAATGTTGAAGTATTCTGTGAAAACTAGTGTATCCAGAGCGATATTGCAAAAAACGATATTCAGTGAAAACTGCAGGGCCGATTTAAAGCCCCCCCGTCAGCTAAAGACCTTTCGGGTGCAATCAATGCAGTTAATAGCGTTGTGTCAGCATATTCATCTGACAAGCGCAACAGATGTTCCGAAATACTGCTCTCACGATAAAAGTCAACCCAAACTGACCAGGACGGGTTACCATATTTTACGAGCTTCCCACTGGTGGACCAAGGGAACAGTGGTTTATAACGTGTGAAAAAGCAAATGTTTGATAAGTCCTGCAGAAGGTTTTGGGTAAAAATCGTCAGATACAAAGAGTGGTAATACACTGACGCGCATGTTACAGGACATACCGAGAGGTTTGCAGTAGTACCGATCTGAGTACTGCTGCCAAGAGTGTAAGTAGAGCCTGGTTCATTTCAAGGTTTGTTCTATACTACTGATATCACCTGAAGATCACAAGCCATATCACAGTGTTCCTGTGTCAGCGCGTCGTCAACTCGTCTTTTGAATAGCGGTCGGGTGGGATATTAATTATGTGCATTAAGTTGGACTTCCCGGGGCTGTGATACTCAGATGAGATTGGATCTTAACATGATCCAATGAGCTATGTTGGGTGGTGCTTTTTTGCACCTTCAGAGACACTCATACCAGATTGGTCAATGGTTAGAGGCCTGACAAACTCAGCCTCCTGGTGCTCCAAGTTGGGGGTTGGAATGAGGATGGCACCTTACTTTACAAAACAGGCTCTCTCTAGTTCAGTGCCAAAACCCCGCTGCCTTGCGGTAGGGTTTCGAACCAAAATTTTTGGTTGGGAACCCCAATCGTTCTCCTGTCTAGGCCTGGGCAACCTGACAGTATCCTGCGCACGCACTACAACGCCACAGCTTTTCTTTCTAACAACTTCGTAATGCTCTGGCCGCTACAGAGGATAACAAACGGCCCCCTATCTGCTGCAACGAGCAGGGTGGATAGGGGTTTGGACGCTACTTCTCAGGCCTTCCCGTCTTCTTACACTTTTTCATTCTTATCGTTCTGTTCCAACTTCACTTCCCACCCCCCGTTTTCATTCGCCCAATTCTTCGCCCTCCCCCACATCGCTTGAATAGTCGCTTGTCTTCCAGTTTCAACACACACACACACACATTCGCAGTACGTCGCTCCAATCCAGTCAACAAGTCCATGTTCAACCAAGCAGACAACGTCAGTTCAACCGTTTTCTTTTGGAGTCTTCGTTCCTCGCCGTAGTACTCCTCAATCCAAGCCGTTCGGTTGTGAGAACTGTACATGCGCCAGACACCACAGCCGCACTGAACATGTTGTGCATCCATCAGTCGGTAGTTGACCTTCATCCAAATGAAAATATCAGCAAAATGGGTTCCCCGCGAGGCGGTTTGTGGTTCGCTGTGCTAGCAATTGAGAAAAACTGCCTAGCCGGATGTGATGCCCGGTCTTGGTATGGGCGCCGTATTGCTATCGCCACAAAGCTGTTATCGCCTCATGACTGGCTTGCAACAAATCCATAAGCTTTAATTAGGCTGCTTTCACTGCCAAAGGGAATCATACTTCCAGGAGCACATTGTAAGGTTACAGTGTTGTTCGCTTTACCGTTTCGATCGAGAGTGTGTTACAGCTGAAAATTCACCATTCGTGGGTGCATAAAAACGATTTCCTGACTTGACGTGACCAAGCTGGGTACATTGGAACATTGGAACATTGTATTTAATGGGAATAAAAGCTGGAGCTTTACATGACCCATAGGGTAAAAAGAGTTCGGGTCGGGTTTAATGAAAGGCCAAGCAACCTTATAGCGGGTTGGACTCGCGTGTTAGCCGTATCTTCATCGGGCTTATGTGGCATTTAAACAGAATGCACGCCGGCTCAAAGCGAGACATCCCACCACGCCCTCTGAAACGGCTTTGGAAAGGAAGGTGGAAGAAAAAAAAGAAATTCCATCCAGTAGAATGTAGTTAAATTAGGGAATATCGCGGTGTAGCTCGGCCAGATGACAGTCCAAGCGGGCCTTAAAGTCCGCCACAGTGGGTGCCAAGACTAAATCGGCCGGCAGAGCATTCCACGGTCGGCAGATTCGCAAAGAGAAGTAGTGTGCACAATGGCCACTGAAGGTGTATCGCCCTTGTTAAGCTGTACGCAGCACCATAAAAACTCGACGGCTGGAACCCATGGGTCGTCAATGTCGTCGACTTCTAGGTCAGAAGAATAATAAAGAGTTGCGAGGAAACAGTGGTATATAACCGGCAAATTGCGGATGCGAAGCAAGTCCCGTAGGATGGCCAAAAAGAGAACCACAACATGGTGAATAAAAAACAATGGAATAAAATGCAAATCATTTTGGTCGACTCACCACAGTGTTAACACTGAGGTGCGCAGAAAGAGCCAACCACAGTTGTGTAGGTTAAGTCCGATTAGGCAACGTTCGTCACATTATACCGCCCGTCAAGACATACAGCCTATATCTCGTAGTGTTGGTGGGCTAAGGCCAGGTCAAGCCGTTTTACAAACACAGCTAAAGTGGGGGCGGGAACAACGTAATTTGGGAGGGCGTTCCAAGGCTGACACACACGGAGAGAGTATAAGTTCCGTCGACATTCTAACCGACTGTATTGCGTGGCTAACTTGTACTGGTGGCCGCTCAAGTTCGTGTTGTGGCTGTTTTAGTAGGTGATAATAGACGTGGTTGGGGTTCCTTAGAATATGTTAGGCAATACTAAGGTCGCCACGTAGGCGCCGGTACTGGTCATTGTAAATTTAATGGTCCTCAGTTTAAGTTGATAAGGTAGGTTGAATAACTATTTGACGTGCTTCGTGGCTCGTCGCTGTGTAGATTCGAGCGCTGCAATGTTTTGTTTGTGCCAAGGCGGCCACAACTGCATCGCGTATTTCACATGAGGCCGCACGTAGGTGTTAAGCAACTACGAACAGACAGAGGGATCAAACCGCCCAAATGCCCTCCGCAGCATGCTAACGCGTTGGTTCCCGATCTTTGACGCCTTCTCAGATATACTGAGCAGCCCAGATCAGCCTGAACTAGTACCCCAATGTCCGGCACCTGGGTGACTGCTTGCAGGACATGATCTCCAAACTTGTATTTGATGTTCGGCTGTTGGCGAATGTGAACCACCTTACACTTCCCCGAATTGGACTGGAGCAGATTGTGCAGTGACCACCCATACGCTCTGTCCAAGTCTCTCTGAAGTGCATCGTGATCTGTTGGGTCGGCGATCATCCGCCACATCATAAGACCTTCAGCGAACAGCAGGAAATCTGAAGTGATCAAACGCGCAGGCTCGTTAATGAACACGAGGACATACGCGGCTCCAGAACTGATTATTGTGGAACTCCACATTCGACATAAATCGGATCGGAGAGCACACTCCGAACTCGGACCTGCAGTTGCCGATGCTGTAGGAAATTCCTGATCCACCCGGCGACAGGATCACCAACTCCATAACTTTCGAGTCTGGGAAGCAGTATGCGGTGGTCCAATCTGCCAAAGGCTTTGGAGAATTCGAGGTAAATGACCTCTATCCCTCTGCCTTCATCGGCCGCTTCGGTTCAACTGCTACGTGCAATCAGTAGGTTGGTAGTGCATGAACGGTGCTGGTGGAAACCGTGTTGCTGGGGTGCTATGATGTTGTGGCGTTCTAGGTGGTCTACTAAAGGCTCAGCGATGATCGCCTCAATCCCCTTTGAGAGCACAGGCAGTGGGACCACTGGGCGATTGTTGGCGTGTTCCGCGCGATTACCGCTTTTGTAGTCGCAGTGAATACACCATGTTTCCACATGGTGGGCACAATTTGTTTATGCAAGCATGTTTGAAAGAAATGCGATAATGGCCCGGTCAGCGTTGTTGCTGCTACATTCAGCGCCCTTGGATGAAGCTAATCGATTTCGGGAGAGTTATCGGTGCGTAGTGACAGCCATTTCTTCAACACAGCTGTGGCAGTAAAATCAATGTTAGTGAGTGTTGAAGTTTGGGATAAGGATGTGGGTATGTGACACTGGCGGATATCTTTTTGGAAGGTTGGGGCATACTGCATGCGTAGTGGGTTGGATGACTCTTCGACACTTTGTGCCACTCCGACTGGCGTGTTAAGTGGGGACATATCGAGCTTCACTTTCCGGATGGTGTTAACATGCTTGTATTGAAGCTTTTTGTCCCTGGCAAATTTAAAGACCAAATGTTGTTGGTGAGTCAATTTATCCTCACGTACAAGCATATTAGAGTGGTTGCGTTGGGTTTCGGGACGAGGACGAGCTCTGTAAGTGTGGCAAGCTGCGTTCCTTATTGGCATGCGCTTGCGAGTTCTACTTCTGAAGAAAGACGTGAGATTGGTGGAGCTGACCCTCTTTGTTTCCGAAGCAGTTGCGATTAGATTGCGGTAGCGTCCAACAAACTGAATCCAGGCGCTATCGGGTGAGCTACCTTTCAAGCCCTCCTAGAATGGTCCATTATCCGGTCTTAGTTTATTTGCCATTCGAAGTTAACCACAGCCTTAATGTCATTTCGAGAGATATAACTGTTTCCATGACGAATGCGTAAAACGAACTTGTTGTCCAATTTCTATTTTCCATAAGGCCACTGCTCGAGCTTTCAATAACCTCTTTATCGATGCGGTACACGTCCAGCTCTGTAGATAAATCCACATACAGGTGGGAGAAAAGGAATACTGTGCTTACTAATGTAATCTAGCTGCTCGATCCATGGCTATGTTCCAAAATGTCTTCATAAACGGATTGCCGGCCATGGCGGTAAGGAAATGGCCTCTGCCTTACAATGCGGAGGTCGCGGTTTCTAGGTTGCATAGAGTACCAGGTAACCTACACAATATCCTTAGCCAATGGGTGACTGATGCGAGTTTGCTGGCAGCAAAGTGTCAATACCTCGTACTGCTGCTGCTTTCGCTTACTGTTTTTCTGCAATCCGATTGGGCATTTGGCGGCTGCACATGATGAATCTAAAAGCCAAGTTCCTTTAGCAAGCACTGAGCATTTGCTAACTACTGATCACTGGGTCAGCCCTGATGCATCGTTCGCAGAACTCTTGCGCAATCCAACACCTCCCATTCTCATGATCATTAAGGTCATTGTTATCGAGAGAGAGAGAGAGAGAGCGCACCGGCACTGTATTAAATCAGCTGATAGTGGCGCTAAGATTACCGTACTAGCATGTGACACACCAGTCTATCGAGTGGACATCAATCGATTTCATTTGGTATATGTTTCTTTGGTTCAATATACATGATTGAATAGAATGAGCAAATCACACCGTCATCTCTCAATCTGGGGGTTGTGGTATTCCTCTCTGGAAATATGAAGAGAATTTCATATTTCGACTTTTGCGTCTGCATCCACAACCATTGGGCTTTCTCATTGCCTTGATTTGCTGTCACGCGTTTCACCTTCTCATTAGTGGTTTTCATCGGGAAGCTTGTGATAGTTGAACTACCTTACTTTCTCTAATCCCCGCAGTCCCCATGGTTTGTAGATTCCAGTCTGCAACACATTAACCGTTTGTTAGTTCAATATACATGATTGAATAGAATGAGCAAATCACACCGTCATCTCTCAATCTGGGGGTTGTGGTATTCCTCTCTGGAATATGAAGAGAATTTCATATTTCGACTTTTCCGTCTGCATCCACAACCATTGGGCTTTCTCACTGCCTTGATTTGCTGTCACGCGTTTCACCTTATCATTAGTGGTTTTCATTGGGAAGCTTGTGATAGCTGAACTACCTTACTTTCTCTAATCCCCGCAGTCCCCATGGTTTGTAGATTCCAGTCTGCAACACATTAACAGCTTGCCGATGGTTTAGAGTAAATTACCCTTTGGAGTATGCGGGCACACGCCGACTAATTGTACTCAAAATTCGGGGACCGGACATTGACGATATACATCTGACTTTATTATCTAGCCGTGTGTAGTTTTTGCACGAAATGTTTCCCGTCACCGTTTGCTCCCAGTGGTCTCGTTGGCCAGTATGGATACACTAGTTACAAGAAACTCGTTCCTTCTGCTCTATTTTAGCCATTAAGATGCGTGCTTCTGAAGCTGCAAAGTAGTATACAGCAACCCACCTTCGGGAAAAGAAACTCTGCTGTCGCTAAGTTGAGTTCTTTACGGAAAAACGGACTATCCTCACAGTTTGTTACGAATTCAATGATTAAATCGAAGGCAGAAAACGGAAAGCCTGGTAAATCTGACACGCTGACAGATTTATGGGAATCATTTGCCTTTCTTGATTGTTCAAAGCCCATGGAAGAAGGTGCTTGCAATGAAGATTCTACCGACGCAGTGTTTGGTCTACAGCTCCAATCTGTCTCGTTACCTAACGTATCGGCCACACAAGCTCCACTGGACGGCTCCTACCATCAGCTGGGCTCCACTGTCCTATGGCATTTAAATTACGTCACTCGCCTCTTTGACCGGTTATCCCAACTCCACGAAGTCACATGCAATCAAGCAGACGAGAAAGTTGAATGCCTTTCTCCATTGTTTTTCCCTGGATCTATATCACTTTGCTTTGTGGAAATGTCTTTGAGTATACAAGTGAGCGTTACTTCCTTCGGATTTCATTTTTGTGCTATATTCTGCCAGTTCCGCTTCTCAGTACCGTGATCAAAAGGTGTTTCAGAGTTCATGCATAAAATACTGCTCTTGGGAAGCCATCTCATGCCATACTAATGTAGCATTTTTATGTTAAGGTTTTACCACGTATTGGCACTACAACCCACACTTATCTACTGCATACACAGTTGCAGTATAATTGATAATCGACGCTTGTTCGAAGTTGGACAAATTATTTGTCTTGCCCTAATACAAGGCACTTGGTATTGACGTGATACACTACGGAGCTCACTTGAATTTTCACCTAGTTATCTAGTCAGTTTCCTATGAGTTACCGGACGTTGTCTTTGTTAAGCTCTGATTGGCCAAGAGAGCATCTATCCACCGGTTTTACAATGGACGCTACATATATAGAAGGATGTCTTGAGTGCCTATAGGATATTTACATTTGACTACTCACGAATCGACTTGTTAAGCTGAATGCGAAATAAGGAGTTTGTCGTGAGTGCCTTGCTGGATACCTCTCTCGGAAGGTTGCATGCCGAACCGATGAACAATGAACAATTTATAACGGGTAAAACAGCAGGTGCTTGATATGTCCCGTAGGGTGTTTAGCGTGACAAAAAAAGATAGCGAAGCGATAATGGAGTCGTCAGTTCAGGCGCTTACTGATGTAACTGCACTGTCGTATAAAGGGAGTATGAAATGAGAATGTACGCACACAAAGCAACAGAGGAGTGGTTATTGTTCACATCATAGGCGGGAAAGATACAAAAGATAGCAAGAATAACGCTTACTCGTGTGCAACTATCTTGGGTCGACAGGATACAGAAATCCAGTTTCTATAGTAGTAGCGTTTATCAAATTTCGTGCAAGGCGTTTGGAATGACTCATACCTGAGTAAGGTTATGGGACTATCCCCTATCTGTTGTGCATTAGTGCCGGCATCTGGTGGTCATGAGCTATAGCACGTAGTGTAAATGTGACAGGGTATAGTCAAGGCGTTTTTTGAAAAGGGATAGGGTGGGTGCATTAATTACATGTTCCGGGAGGGCGTTCCAAGGCTGTGCCAATCGAAGGGAGAAATAGTTTCGCCGACATTCCAAGTGGCTGTACTGCGTGACTAACTTAAACTGGTGACCTCTTAGCGAGGAGTTTTGACTGAGTGTTAGAAGGGAATGGCATGAGTGGTTGGGGTTTCTCAGGATCTGGTACACCATTATGAGATCGCCCCTTAGACGCCGATAACTTCCACTGTATATTTTGCGGGTCTTCAGCCTGAGTGGGTAGGGGAGGCTGGTCAAACCTCTGAAGTTCTTCGTTGCACTACGTTGTGCAGTATCGAGCGCGGTGAGATGGTGGTTGAGCCAGGATTGCCACGTTTGGATAGCGTATTCCGCGTGCGGCCTCACGTACGCACTAAGCATTTTTGGAAAGATCGAAGGGTCAGACTTTCCGAAGGCTCTGCGAAGAAGGCCGTGGTACCGGTTCGCTTTCTTAGCTGCTTTTTCAGTCTGGTGGGTAGTAAGAGTAGAGAGTGCTACCGTTCTTTTCAGTCTGACTTTAACACCAATATGTTCTTCTTCAACCCCACCGTTAATTAACTGCGACTTGCAAGACTTACATCAGATGCCTCCACGATATCTTACCTTATACGCTCTTATTCGCAACTTCTGCTGGTTAGGAATGTAAACGTGTTGTCAGCTTGGTACATCGTTCCATCTCATGATTCTCGGTTAATCTTGAGCTGGTAAGAAGTATATATCATGGGCATATACTACAACACTAATAGCAGCTTACGCAACCATAACATACCACGAGGACTTTAGCGTCTGGTCCTTTCTCCGCATGAAATCTGTCCACAGTTGTGACCATCCAAGTCCTCTCGCAAGCGGGTGCCTATACTATACTACGTTTACAGGTGAAGGTATCGTTGTTTGACGGTGTTTCTATCAACACTGGCTGATGTTGCATGAAGGATAGATCAGTCAGTCCTCCCCTGCGGATTATTGGTGTGGTGAAGTCCGGTAAATCAATAGTGGTTGGAGGAGGCATTTTCGACGGAATCAGGCAACACAACTTACGCAATGAGCACCATGAGCGCACTTGTAGAGGATGACGCTGAAATTGACATACCTATGTTCGAAAAAGAAAAAAGGAAAGGCATCAACACTACGTCGGTACTGCGTACCGACGCTTTGGCGACACACAACCACCACCGGTCGGACGTGGGCCAAGGATACTGCGTGGGTCGCCCTATCCCTACGCAGGCTCGAACCCGAGCCGTCAGAGTAGAAGACGAGCTCGTTACCTTTAGGCTACGGGAATATATTCCGACTAGCGCTTGATGGTTGTTTTCCATTGTTCAAGACCATCAGCAACGCACCTACACCTCTTATCCCCCAGAAATGAGCCCACAACCCGCATCCAAACAGTTTTGACCCTATTCCATGGATGAGGGCGACTTACCATAAGGTTACGGTGAGGTGGGTTCCCTGTCACCATGTTCACTACAGTCTATGGTCGTACTCTGGTGGCCCAACCTTCCACGCCGTATTACCAAGTAGCTAGCGATGACATGGGCTTCGTCTGTTACTATTGACATAAAATATCAAAACAATCCAGATGCTACACTCTCGGTCGTTTTTAACTGAGGATCCACGGTAGGCTGGAACGATCGGTTATCTATAGTTCAATAGGATAGGTGGTATCTGCTTTAGCGTGACTAACAGTGCTGCATTTGTGAAGTTTCACAGCCTCTACTGAGTAAGGGCATTGATCACAAGCATAATGATTCTCCTTATTTGGCTATATACTTGACGAGTGCGAATGACAAACGCTTCAACATTCGACGGACTGTACTATGTTAATATTAGAGCCGATTTGATTTATTCTCCTGCATCATGCAGAAAAATACTAGTTTTCTGAGAAGAATCATCGCAGTTAGACTAAGCCAGATATCCATCACACATCCGGAAATACACTAACCGGCCGTTTCATCTGGTTGGGACTGCTCGGTAGCGCGCATCTGCTGGCTCGCTGGGGGTCAGCGCTGTCCATTGCGAGATCATGACAACCGTGAACCGCGGTATGTCGCAGTTAGAAACCAGTCATGGTGATCCGCCGCCGTCACCAGCGGCTTAATGGCACTAGTCACTGACTCGTAAGAGTAAACTCATGACTACGAATCCTAAAGGATTCGGCGAGTGAGCGCTACTTATGTGTCTCAAGAAGACGAACCGGCCACCTAGCGCTTTCTTGGATGTATGGTGAATGGCTGGCTAAGTCTAGCTGCGACGAATCTTCTCATGACACAATAACTCATTTCCTAGATTCCATAACGTAGCAGTGCCACTGCCTATCAAGTGTACACAAAGGGACGCAGTATTTTTACCTTCGATTATCAGTGCGTCAACGACTGTCCGGATATCTCCCATCTTTCATAACATCTCGAGCTGGTTATCAGGATTTGTACCTTTTACACACTTGTACACTTCTCGCTGAACTGTATGAGGTCAGTCCGGTTTTTTACTACCTCGACTTTCACAACGTGAGTGAATCGAGTGCTGCCCGTCCAGGACGTTGTCGCTAGGGAATCTGAGAACTTGCATATTCCGCTAGCTTGCAAATGTTGCATGTTAAGGTAAACTATTGGCCGTGTAACTTGCAGTTTTCTAGATCCTACTCATTGCTGTAATTATCGACACATTTCATAGAGCGCACCGGCTAAATTGTTGTGATATGAACCAAATTTCTGCAATGTTGGCGGTTGATGTCACTTATCCTAAGCAGACGATGTGCTACTGACCACTGCGTAGATGGTCAAGTTCATTAAGTGTTTAGCATTTGGTGTAACTTTGGCTAGGCTGTTCTGATAATGCTTACGAAAGCAAGCCCTTCGTTTAGATAATTGTACTGATTCCTGATTGGCGGGCATACGTGCTTTTCTTTGGCAGCCTATCTGAGAAGTTGTTTCGTTAAACTCTACTAACATATTCTCCCTCTTACCCTAAACACATCCAGCTTGCCCGATCTACATTAATCATTTTTTCGGCCGTGAATGCCAACATCGGTGACGATTGCCATGGCACTGATGAAACTTGATCATCTAGGTTCTCTTCACCAGAGTATCTAACAGTCACCAATGACCCGACGCTCCTTGTTGACCTACGCTACCCAGAATCCGACACCTTCAATACTCGCACTGGTACGCGCACAAGCTATACTTGGTTCGATATTCGGTGTGTCTCTAGAACCGGAGTTCACACTCCTCTTGTGTATCGGCCGCCACGTATAGTATCAAGGGTCGCGTTATCTGCTGAATACGTCAGGGCGGATAAGCGAAAACATGCTACTGCTGGCGCCTCCTTCCGTTTCCACCTGTTTCTCATATTCCAATCCCGGCCCCCATTATTGAACTTCCTTCAGTAATTCCCAGCTAATTGACAACAACCGAAATGCCACTGGGTTGCGGTCAACTTCCCGCATTATCCACCGGATGCATATTAGCAGC
Organism: Dicrocoelium dendriticum; assembly: GCA_944474145.2. Lineage (NCBI taxonomy): Eukaryota > Metazoa > Platyhelminthes > Trematoda > Plagiorchiida > Dicrocoeliidae > Dicrocoelium > Dicrocoelium dendriticum. Next base: position 126,261,859 of record OX104067.1, on the reverse strand, counting down.
AATATCTTATAACGCCGCGTTGTCCTGTTTCCCTGGCGGCGTTCAACGTTCGCACTCTAAGGCAAGTAGGTCAAGAGACTGCAATCGCACGTACATTGGACCCACGGAGTATTGACGTGTGTGTGTTTGGAAGTAGGATCAATGATCATCGCTTGTCCCGCTTGTCCTCTTGCTGCTGGTTGCATACCTCTAAAGACTCTGATGCAGCACTCACGCGTCAAGCTGGGGTAGGCATCATGCTCAGTTCCAAGCCTGAGCCGTCGTTGTTTGATTGGATTCCCCTGAGCAGTCGTTTGTGTGTCGCTCGTTTGACGACATGAACTAAAGCTGATCCACGAAGTGATAGAAGACGCTGGTTGCTTGCAGTTTCCTCCTATGCCCCCCACCGACTACAGTTCTAATGATGCCAAGGACGAACTGAACACGCTACTGAGCAATGCTGCGAGTTCAGCTGTCATAGCACCTGCAGGGCATATGAATGCACAAGTAGGCCGCCTGAGCAGTTCAGAAGCTCAGCTACGTGGCAATTATGGGCATACAATGATTCGAAATGCCTATAGCTCGGGTTGGTAGGTAAGGCTTTGATTGGCTCTCTGAGCTGCGTAATTTAATGGTAAACATTTCACCACTTCGCTCAGTGGCATCTTTATTGCACTGCGGCGTAGGGGATAATCTCACGGGAAGTGTTGTCGGGACGTACTGTTTGAAATTGGCCTCGCAGATCCGTGTCCAATGACCTCTGTTCGTTCGTTTTCGGCCGCCCAAATTGTCATGCCTTCTCAGCTGTAGGTGCGCTGGATTGAAGTCATTGCGGAAGTTCACAGAATTCTCCGTAGAAAACCATTCCTCGAGAAATTCTCTTCCTTTCCTTGTCCCTCAGTGCGTTAGAATTTCCTTGTTGCCTCAGTTAACGTTGTGTCCTTCCTCATCCAGATGTACTGAGATCTGTAACGATGCATAATTGTATAGACATGCACGCTTGTGCTCTTTTATTCTTGTAGATAGTTTTTCCCCTTTTAACCCACATAGTTTTTCTCAGTTCTCGCACTGTATCCTGTATAGGACATTTCGGCGTACGTGTAAAACCAGGTTTCTTTTAGGCCTCGACAAATTTCTTTTAAACTCGCAGCTGGTATGTGAGCTACCATCAGGTTGTACGGCTTGAGGAGTCTGGCTGCTTATTCCCATACGTTTTTGATGTTTGACAAGGCGCTACGTTTCCCCTTTGTTAGTGCGGATGTGGTAATTGTGCTCATTCGGTTTAGGTTTCTTTGGACGAATTGCGTGGGTAGCCGTTGCGAATGTAAGACATAAACAGATGTTCCGCTTCCTTTCGTTTCGCCTCCGCAGTATTGCAATGTGATTCTATTCTACGAAACAGGGTCCGTATACAGCTTCTTTTGTGACACTTACGGTGATTGCTTTTGAAGTTCAGGATTTGGTCGGTGGGTGTCGCTTTGCTGTAAACTGATGTTTGTAATTCACCTTCCACTGTTCTGATAACTAGCACGTCCAAAAATGGTAGTTGGTTTTCTACCTCTGCTTCCATGGTGAAATGAATACCTTCCATTGCATTGTTGAGTAGGTCTTGTGCGGTCTATAGCTCGCCGCGTTTGTGCACCACAAACGTATCGTCAACGCATCGCGCCTCCAATAATTTCGGACTAATGACTGGGAGTAGATCTTCTTCCAACCTCTGCAGGATGACCTCCCCTATAAGTTGGGGCTTCCGAAAGTACATAAAGAGAGTGCTCTTCAGTTTTTTGAAAGGCTCAAATGCATGCGGATAGACCATGAAGAAGTGATGGTATCTTTTGACGTCACCGCACTTTTCACCACCGGTCCCGGGAAAGCAGGCTTCATTGAGACAACCTGAGCTACCGCGGGTGCGCTGATTCACAACAAGGAGCGCCGTATGCCTCGTTGGGCGGGACGCTTACAAGATCAGTTCAGTTGGCCCTGCTTTCGGCCATCTTCCTACTCAGGCGATGCACGATAAGACATAGACGATTAGTTTAGTCTGCATCAGATGCCTAAAACAGGATCACAGCCCTTAATCGTTTTTATGCTGTTGGCGCGGATTCCTTCCCACCTGCACTATGGTGGCGAGGTCCACTGCAAAGCACTGACCTCTCTGTTCGAACATGTCTGGAAGAAAGAGACAGTCCCGCTTAACTGCATAGGATCGATTATGGTGACAGTATACAGGGAGGGCAGTCGCGCTGATTCTGATAACCACAGCGGTGTTAGCCTAACGCCTCTGGTGACAAAATTACCGGGAATCCCGGACGAGCGCAGGGCAAGCTGGTTACCACTCTAGACGGGGCTGTATAGACCACATATTCACTCTACGATAGGTGTTTGAGCAACGCCACAAATACCGTAGATCAACAGGAACTGCCTTTCTCGATTTCAAAAATGCGTTAGACCCAAGAAATATGTGAACATTTTGCGTGTTCTATACTCGAAATTGTTCCTACGAAAATATCACGAGGCTCCAGACGTTGTTCTCTTTAACTGAATTTTAAGGCTCCAACAACAAGGACCTGTGGCTTCAGTGTGACTATCTTACGGACTACATCAAATATTGTTTTAACATATGTTGCCCTGTTAAAACGATGAACCTAAGGGCCGTTAAATTTTCATCACCACTACTAAAGCGACTTCGAAGGATGAAAGAATGGACTTACAAGTGTAAGAATACTACTCCTGTCCAAAGCCTAACCACAGCAATTAACTCCGAGATAAAAAAGCTAAACTACTTATACATCGATGCAGTTCTAGGCAACCATAACTGTCGCGATCTATAGAGGCTTTTGTGGCAACTCTATGATAAAATTGTTTGCAGCCAAAGCGAAGAAGTGGATGTGGATAAACAGCATTCGGAGTTTAGTTCCGTCTCACTAAGCTCCTCTTCCCTGCCCTCCTGCATTAGCTCAAGTCCAGCCACACCCTACGATCAATGCAACATCCACAAGGAACTCAAAAGAGTAAAGGCGACAAAAGCTTGTGGTCCTGATGCTCTCTCACCATTAGATTTGAGGGTGTGTGCTTATTCTCTCACACTGCCTCTAACAGATCTCTTTAACAAATGCCTTTAACAAATGCCGAACCTTTAGGAAACGGCCAATATGACCCCGGTAACATAAACTGGATCTCGGAATTATCGCCCAATTGAATGTACATCTGTGCTTCTAAAACTTTGCGTAAGACTGTTCATTCTGCGAATTTGTTCAGCAGCTGCTGAGGATGATATCAACCAGTTTGCGTATAGATCGCAGCGCTCCACATTGGACGCAGTGGCATATGTTGTTCTATAATTCCGTACGGCTTCTCTTCCTGGATTATTCGAATGCCTTTGGGAGTCTGGATAGCTCAAGGGTGCTAAACCTGCTATCCGAAATTGCAGTTCCCCTGGTATGTGTAATCAGCTCCCTGACTATTTTACAGATCGTACTCACCTCCCCAAGTTGAATGGTAAGAAATCCTCTGTCCTCCGTGACAACTGTGGTGTTCTACAGGGAACGATCCTATCACCTTTCTATCTCCCTTGTATGTTGAAGGTCTCCCGATACAAATCAACTTTATAGGGTGTAAATATGTTGATGATGTTGTGCTGGGATGTATGCCCTCCTCATACAGGATTCCTTATCACTCCAACCCGGGGTTGGAAGATCTGGTTGAATGGCCTTTTTCCAGATCTCTTACGCTTAATGCTTCTAGGTGGAGCGATGTAATATTTCCTTTTGTCTGCAGCGATAAATTGCAGTCCCTCATAGATTTCTCCCCACTCTTACTATGAATGAAAACCCCATACCCAGCGCTTCCACCGTCAAGTATCTCGGCGTCTTTTTATCCCAGAGCATTTCTTGGTCCACTTACGTCGGTAAAACATTCCAAAAAATCAGAAAACTTTATGCCTTCAGACTTAAAGTGCTTTCAGTACCTCGTACTTTACTAATCAGATTTGTGGCCTCTTGCATTATGTCCCATTGTTTAAAGTGCCCTCCTGTCATTTTCCTGGACTGCTTCAGAAAGAATATATCTTATTGGTGCGATCTATAAAGCACCTTTGAGATCCAGCAGCTTGTCTAGAGATTCTTTAGTTGGTTCGGTCATTGCTAGACAGTTTGATACATGCAACGATTTTACCTCTACGGTACTAACTGATCGGTCTCATCCACTCCCCAAGGATCTTTCTAAAACGCTCGCTTTCTTTTCTACTCGTTCGAAATTCAGAATTTTATTCTCCTGCACGTAATCGTATCCTAATACTGTTTTACCTTATCTCTCACGTTAAGTTGTTTGCCCAGCGAAAGTCACTGACATATTGCACGTGTGGTTGTTGGAATAACAGTTCTGCCTTTTCCCCACTTTTCTCCCCAAGCATGTATATTGATATTATCATCCAGGTATCTGCAGTAATTGTGTAAATGCTTAAAATGAATCCACTAGGGTTCATAAAACTTATTTTGACTTAACTTGAACACGACACGCCGTGCCAGGGATTACGGTGACTTACCAGATATCCTTCGGACAACATGCGACGTTCCTCAGGGTCAGCCGCTTTCCCCATTCTTGTTCAAGTTCATCGTGGATTCATCCATAGTTTTCCCTTGCGGGACCTCATGATGCATGCGTTGTGGTGCGCTCTGGTGAAAACCTGGTTGATGTTAGTTATGCAGCCGATAATGTCTTGCTGTTTAACGATGCTGGGACGGCCAAATTAACCCTGAATAGCCTCTCTAGAGTGGTCCCATTATTCTCATGCGCTTCGCACGTTCAAAGTGCAAAGCGTTGCCGCAGGACCACAAATCACATGATGATCCGTTAACTCCTTATAGCAAGGAGCTCGAGGTTCTCGATCAGTTCACTTATCTTTGCAGCTGCATCAGCAACGATGGGTGTATAAGCACTGAAGTCAGTTCACATATTGCAAAAACCAGAACGCTTCTTGAATCTGGGACGTGTTTGGCAACAGAAAAGTGTTTCGCTCCCTCTGAAACGCCTTATTTTCAAGGTCACGATGATGGCCGTCCTACTCTATGGTAGCAAAACTTGACCCCTTCGATCTAAGGCGCCTTCAACTCTCCGATCATCGCTGTCTGCGCAGCATTGTTGGTGTCGGATAGCATCGGCGCATCCACAACGATGGCGTGCGTAAGCGAGTACTAGGTGGTGATAAATAGGCTAGTTCCGCTGAACAACAGATAGCAGTAAATGGTGATGGTATGGGTCTAACGTTCGTTATATAATTTCATTACTGTGCTATCTGTCGTTATTAAATCATAAAATATGGATGCTTGAGCTTCGATTTTCCCACAGACAATGGATGTGGCCGATCATGTCTGTTAAGCGATCACCAGTCATTTTGAATTAATGGGTATCGATACACCAATTTGTGTCCTGGTAGCTGTTTGCTGTAGAACAAAATAGCTCACATCACCATTAGCCTTTCGTAACGTGGCTCCCTGGTTTCTGTTTAACTTGGGACGCACGTATACCCGTATATCCCCAAATTATACCTCATTTTGCTTCCCACTTCCATTGAGAAGTTGTTACCACCACGTTGTTGACTCGAACATTCCGTTGAATTAAGGTAGTGTAACCGTCTTCTTATCTGTCACAGTTGCTTTAGTGAATTACTATGTCTTCTTCGGGAGAGCCTATGGCTCACTGAGGCTGGTGATGGCTACATCCTGACAGATGGTCTACTCACTGCTGCTACTGTTGTGCCATGTTCTCATGTCCTGGACGCCTCCTCGTAGCGACCGTTGGGTGGGATTTGGCTTACTCCCTTCTCTCTGCTAAGATCCAGGACACCAATCCGCATCAGTCAGTGAACTGACCATATGCTAGACCTGCTACCTTTCGGTTGTACATTTAATCGAAGGCTTTGGCTGAGGACCCGAGTCGTTCTCCTGTCAGGTGTGGGGGCCCTGCCAGTATCCTAGTGCATCCTCTTCGGAGGTTAGGAAATGGTCGATAGCCCTCTTCCCGTAAAACCAAGCCATGGGAGACAACGGATCTACGGGTTATAATCTCACAGCTCGATTGGCGTAGAGCACGAGCGACACGCATTTTCTCTGACGGTGCGAGGACACCTCCGGGTGTTCAGTGGTTTGCTACTGCCCGCCTCAAGCCAGGCAGCCCCTGGTAAAATTGGTTTAAACCCACCAAAACCCACCTGCTTCTGGCCGTGGTCGCAGGTACGTATCCTACAACGGTCGCAAAACATATATGAATCATTCCAGTACCTCAAAGGCTGCGTGTGACGGCCGTCAAGCAGATTCCAACCTGTCTCTGCAATCACATTCCCGAGCTGGATCTGCTCCCCACTGCCCTGTGGATCAGGCTATCAAACCAAAGGCTTTGGGCGAGTTCCTCAAGCAAACCTCCAAACCACCCGCTGCTTTGTGGGTCATGCTATTGAGACATAGCCTCCGGGTGTAGTCCTTTAAGCAAACGTCCGAAGCACGGCCGGCACCTCGCGTGTGATTGCCCACCAGTGCAATCGTATGCCTGCGCGCAAAGCACTCAGCATCGGGTGCTGGAACGTGCGCACACTACTGGACCGGAACTCGAGTGAGCGCACCGAGCGATGCACTGCACTAGTCGCCAGGAACTGGCATGCTACCACATCGATATTGTGTCGCTCAGTGAAACCCGGCTCACTGAGCAAGGTAAGTTTCATGAACTAGGTGTTTACTACACATTCTACTGGGTGGGCAACGCCACCTCAGCACCACGTGAACATGGGTCGGATTTGCAATATCCGATCGCCTCCATGGCCAGCTCGTGGGTGAACCAACAGGCATCAGCGCGCGACTGATGACTGGTCGCCTTCGACTCGGAAGAGGTAAGTTTGCCACTTTTATAAGCAAATACGGTCCGACTATGTGTTATCCTGATGACGCGCATGATCAAGTCTACATTCAGCTATCCTCCGTGATACGGTCTTTGCCGAGGAGCGACCGACTATTTCTTCTGGGTGATTTTAACGCGCGTGTTGAGCGTCGATGCATCGGTGTGGACAGATGTTATCGTTGCGCATGGCATTGGTTCAGCGAGTGCGAACGGTGACAGGCTGTTCTCACTGTGTGCCACTAACCGCCAGACACTCGGTTTGCACTGAGTGCGAGTGATATAGCAACTTGGACGCACCCACGTAGTGATCACGCTCACCTGCTCGACTATGTCATCGTACGTCAGCGTGATATGCGTGAAGTGCGCATGACACGTGTACTGCGTGGAGCTGAGTGTGGCACTGATCATAAATTGGTGCGGACCAAACTGTACATATATCTTCATGAATCAGTGTATTGCACTCCCGTCGTGAATCGGCGCAAATTTAACATTCTCTCCCTCGGTACTGTGGCGAAACATGCTGAGCTGGAGAAGGCAATGGCTGCACGCCTGTGTGATGTGGACTGCATAGCCACAGTGGGCGACCTCGGCATTACGTTCGCGACCAAGTGACAGCTGCTGCCAAGGAGACCATCAGGCGCGCAAACTGTAAGCGGTCTGATTAGTTTGAGGAGAACAATGCTACGATTAGCGCATTGGTGTGTGAGAAGAATGTAGCATTTTCTGAACATTTGGCAGATCCCAGTGACTCGGGGAATAGTAGACAGTTTCACAAACTTCGAAGGTGGCTGACCCGAGAGCTCCGTCGCATAAGAAATGCATGGTGGACGGAGAAGGCGAAGCAGATGGAATACTACGCCGAACGTGGCCAACATATGGAATTCGTTGACTCCTTGATGGCGATGCATGGACCGAGATTGGAGCTGCTGAGAACACTGATCGATGGTAGTTCAGGCGCTACCTGCACACAGACTGCAGACATCATGCAGATCTGGCGAAAACACTTCGACTGTCTATTGAACAACCACTCAAAGATCGACTGGTCTATATTGAACGGCTTCAAGCAGCACGATGTGAAGGCGAGTCTAGCGGACACGCCGACACTGGATGAGACGCAGAGAGCACTTGATTAGCTGCGAAACCCCAAGTGTGTTGGTGCCGACGGGATCCCGCCTGAAGTATTGAAACCCGGCGGACCCGCGTTGTTGACTGCGCTGCACCACTTGGTGCAACGTGTATGGATTGAGGAGGAGGTGTCTCATGAGCTGAAGGATGCCCTTGTGCTTCCACTGTACAAGGGCAAAGGTAGCAAGCAATGTTGCACGAATTATCGTGGCATCAACTTGCTGAGCTGTGTGGGGCAAAGTGGTTGCCGAATCCTGCTCAACCGCCTCGTCAGTCAGGTTGTGGAACCTAACGTGGCCGAAGAGCAGTGTGGATTCTGTTCGGGTCGTAGCACCACAGATATGGTGTTGCGGCTCGTCAGTTGCAGGAGAAGTCCAGATAGCGACACCAGCTGTAATACTCGCTTTTACTGATTTCACTAAGGCATTTGATACGTTGAACCGCTAGGCATTGTGGCTAGTGTTGCGTAAGTTTGGTTCTCCGCATAACTTTGTAAATTTAATGTCTGCACAGTGGTATGCGACGAGGGTGCAGCTGAGTGAAGACCTCGGATGACTTTGCAGTTGTCTCTGGTGTGAAGCAAGGCGTGTCTTAGCTCCTGCCTTGTTAATATTTATCTTCATGCAATGATGCCTTGTGCTTTTGATGCGGCTTGTACTTACGGTGTTAGTGGGGAGCAACGTATTGATGGTGGGTTGCTGAACATCCGTCGTTTCGGTGCGAGAACTCTAGTTTGTGAGACAACCATCCGTATGTTGCTGTTTGCTGATGACTGTGTGTTGTTTGGCACACAACGCAAATGAGCTGCAGCACATGACTAGTGCTCTGGCTTCGACAGCGGCCAAATTCGGGCTCACCATCAAAACAAGCAAAACTGTCTGTCTCTTTCAGCCTTCACCGGAAGTGCAATCTTCAATATTGCCGCGAATCAGCATTGGTGCTGAAGTATTGGAAACCACCGCGTGCTTCTGCTACCTTGGGAGTGTGATGTCGACTGACCAGAAGCTACACGGTGAGCTGCGTATTCGCGTCTCGAAGGCAGCGGCGGCATTTGGGAAGCTTGAGTATCGAGTGTGGAACAACCATCAGCTTACCACTGCATGAAGCTGATGGTGTATAAATCCATGGTGCTGTCCGTTCTTCTATCCGGCACTGAAACGTGGACCATGCACCGGCGAGATGTTCGATATCTCGAGCGGTTCCATCAACAGTGTTTCGATGAATTTTGCGCATCGGTTGGGGCGACAGAGTTGCTGACACGGAAGTGTTGCGACAAAGTGGGATGTATGCAGTGGACTGCATACTTTTACTGAGACACCTGAGGTGGCTCGGTCATGTGAGCCGTATGGATTCAATGCGGATACCGAAACAACTCTTCTACGGCCAGCTGAGTATTGGGAAGCAGCATGTGGGAAAACCAAACTTACGTTACCAGGACATGATCAAAGTGAGCCTCTCACGTTCTAATCTTGATGGCAGGCCATGGGAACCGGTGGTTGATCGGCGTGCATGGCGCAATCTAATCAGGAAGGCAGTTGCCGAATTGCGGGAGAAAGACCTCAAACATGCAGAGAAGAAGCGGCAAGCACCGATAGGTTGTACTCCATGGACATCGAGCGCATGGTGCCGTGGTACATGCGGTCGCGAATGCCTGAGTCAAGCAGGCCTAGTGAGCCATGAGCGAGGCCACTCAGGACCACTACCGAAGCGACGACGGGTCCTGCAGAGAACGTAGGCAGAACCAGCGCAGCGTCTGTAGGTCCGCTGCATTCGATTTACTAACCGCGTGTTTGCATGCTAAGTTTATTTACTTCAGGTGGTGGGCTTTTAATTTTGTCCTAATACTTTTCTTTCTCGTAGAATTATTCGTATTTGTGGCATTTCCGTAGAATATACTTTCTGACCTTGTAAACTTATTTCGTATTCGTAGGTAAACAACTTACTTCACATGCTCATTAATTTAAGATCTATGCCACCGTTTCCTTATGCATTATTGGATTTATTTTATTTATTATCTTTCTCTCAAGTGATTGGCTG